>PVIA01004719.1:0-131123 GCA_004024845.1 Tonatia bakeri
GTCTGCCTTCTGTGTATTTCTGTGTCCTTTCTCTGTCAGTCTTTTTCTTACAAGCTGCACACCCTCTCACTTCTTTCTGGAGTCCTACTTCCTTCTCTGCTTTCAGGTGGTTTTTGTTTCTTTAACACAAGGGTTGTATGTGACTTTGACTTGCCGTGGTCCTGACTCCGCTGCTTTTAGATAGATTCAGTCTCTGGGTATCCCAGCTCCATGTTCCTGGGAAAGACGATCCAATAGGCTGAGCCTGGGCCAGGGTCTGGCTTGATCACGCACAGTAGTGGAGGGAGGGGCAGCAATTCCCAAGAAGGGGTCCGGCAGGTAGGCAGGTGCCTCAGGATATGCTTATTGTATTGCACAGGGTCTGTGGATGACCAGCAGCCATTAACAAGGTTATCCTTGTGTTAGGTGACCTAGGCTTAGTCCCTCACAGCGAACCTCAGCTAGCGGGGAAGGTCCCTGGGGAGGCTGGCCAGCAGCTTGCATTCCTTTGGTCTTCCCCCTTCCCTGTGACCTTTGCCCATAGCCCCCAACCCCGCCTCATGTGACGGACTAGGAAGCACCTGTGTCATCTGCCAGAGTACTCTGAGTGAAAGCTCTTGAAGTGTCTCCGAGGCTGTTCAGCCACCTTATGTGTACCCACAGGCTGACCCCAGGCTTTCCTCTCCAGACGAGTGGAGGAATGTCCAAGTTTCTGACAGTTGCCTTGTTCCTGGGAATTCTCGGTTAAGTGAAAGTCATCACCATCTTGATTCTAACCAGAGCTCATCATTTCCCCTCTTTGCTTGGCAGCATGCTTAAGAATACAAAATGCTTTTGTTTCCTTCTAAGAATGTATGATTTCCTTGGAAAAGCACCACCCACATGCCTGAGGGAGAGACCTTCTTGAGATAGATGTTCACACCGTAGCAGGAGACACTAAGGTGTGCCTTGAAGTGGAAATGCTGTTGGGTTAAGGGGAAGGAGAGCTCAGTGAGCGGCTGTCTGGTGTGGTTGGGGAAGGTTTTGCAGAGTACATGGGGACAGAGCTAGACTTGGAAAGTGGAAGCTGCTCTTGGTTGTGGCAGGGGCAGGAAAGAATGACATTTCTTTTTTGCGCATATCTGACACCAGTAAAGAGAGAGTCTGGCTGAAGGAGAGAGTGCAAATTAGGTAGGAGTAGGTAAAGGTGGCCTGGAGGATGAACCCAAAATATTCTGTAATAACATTTGAGGGTCATATAAAAGCTCTAGTTTCAGAGGCCAGGGGCAGCCATTAGAGGTGTCACTGTGGAACCCCTTGTATGTTGTTGTGTCTTCCCCGTGGATTGGAGCAGCCCCTGTTTAGCAGGGGTAAGGTGCCAGGGTCCTCAGCACAGGGCCCAGGTGCTCCTGAGGTGTGTGAGGAGCTGGAACGTAAAGCTAGCGGTGCTGACAGGAGCCCAGGGAACGCCCAGGTGAGCTCACTTCTCCATGGATTGCACCCAGAGTTGGCAAGGAGTAGGGGGTGGCATAGAAATGGGAGTGGGGGAGATCAGTGGGGTCCACATGAGCTTAGGAATTGTAGTTAGCCTCTCTCAGCTTCAGTTTTCTCATCTATAAAATGGGAATAGGAATGTCTATATTTTGGGGTAGTGAGAATTAACTGAGAGGGTGTATGTGAAATTGTTAGGCCTGTGACAATTTGCATTTTTTATTCTTACATTGAAGAACGTTGTGTCTCTAATTCCTAGGTGACCTACCACCTACATTCAAATTTACCTCATTTATTTTTTAAAAATATTTCTTACAAGATTTTATTTATTTATTTTTAGGTAGAGGGGAAGGGAGGGAGAAAAAGAGGAAGGGAGAAAAAGAAGAAGAGAAACATCAATGTGTAGTTGCCTCTCGAGTACCCCTTACTGGGGACCTGGCCCACAACCCAGGCATGTGCCCTGACTGGGAATTCAACTGGTGACCCTTTGGTTTGCAGGCTGGCTCTCAATTCACTGAGCCACACCAGCCAGGGCAAATTTACCTCATTTATTAATGGGCCTCCCTTGTCTCTACTCTCTAAGGTGGCCATGGATATGTCTTGTGTCTTGGGTGGTTTGGGACCTTGGGAATCTGAGGGGAGAGGAGTAGGGTGAAGTCTACCATTTCTGGGCCTGGGGGTAGTTTCCAAAAATGGATCTGGTTGTCAGAATTTATGAATGTGGGCACACTCTTCCCACCCTGGGAGCATGCCCCACCTGTCTTTCCTCTTAGGTGTGCATCTCCTAAATTCTAAGGGTCCCCATGAGACTTGTGACTAGGGCAGCAGTAGGCAGCGGCAGCCTGTCCTGGCTAACCCCCTGAACCTGTCTCCAAGGCCCCGTTACTCTGACTTCTCAGTGAGCTGACAGCAGCCTTACCGTGGCTCGCTCTGTCACTGTGACCTGTACTTCTCAGTGAGTCCACACAGCCCCGTGTGGCTCCCTTTCGTGTGTCTCTAGAGGGCCGGGGCAGCCCCTCTGGGCTCTCTGTTGTTGCTTCTTCTGTCTTAAGCCCCTCCTTGTTTCACTGTCCCCAGCTTTAATAAATGTACTCTCGAAATTTAAAAAAAAGGAATTTATGAATATGTGTTAACGCATGCAGATAGGGCAGAAGTGATATACTCTGTCAGGAAAGGTTGGGCCTCTGTGCTCTCAGCTGAAGCCTGCCAGTGACCATGTGGTTTTTCTTCCAGGTCTGCTGACATTTGTGAACTGTGCCTATGTCAAGTGGGGCACGCGTGTGCAGGATGCGTTCACTTACGCTAAGGTCCTAGCGCTCATTGCCATCATCATCATGGGCCTGGTTAAACTGTGCCAGGGTAAGAGGGGCCTGAGGTGGGAAGGAGGGTGGCTGGGTCTGGGGTAGCATGGGGGGGTTCTGTTAGCTTTACTGCTCAGCTCTTGGTATAAGCTAGACTGTCAGCGAGAGCAAGAGATCCGTTCCTGGGCCTCAGGCCGGGCTGGCTTGACCAAGTGGACGTGAATCAGCCCCTCCCTCAGAGCTGCTTTCCTTTTAAGGAGGCTGGGAGCACTGCAGGGAGCCAGCCGAGGGCCTAGAAATTTGGGTCACAAGTAGGTCATAAAAGTAAACAGTGGGGATGGCGTGAACCCTACGCTGGCTCCTGGTTTCGGTCTGTGACAGCCAGGCAAGCGAGTAGGAAGATGGGCCCTCCTAGAGAGGGGTGGGAGCGGGTGTGTGTAGGGAGATGGGGTGTGGAAACCACTGGGTATTTCATCTGGACTTGCTCTTATTCAGCATATTCTGCCAGAGTCAAAAAATAAAAAAACTTAAATATTGTGAGGTTGGCACTGACTTTTCTGCAGGTTGGCTTTAGAAAGCATTTTTATTCATGAACCAGAGTAAACTGTCAGTGAGGGCGACAGGCCTCCCGAGATTGCCGGAGGCCTTAGGGAAGTCACCAGGCCCAGGGTATCCTGATCACTCAACGGCCAGTTCTCTCCATCACTTGTCTCTAAACTTGGCTGTGTTTACAATTGCCTGGGACACTGACACCCCCTCTCAGACCTATTGGATCGAATTCTGGATGGTTTTGAGTTGAAAAGATGTGTTTTTAAGAAGTTCCCCATGTAATTCTTAAGCAGGTGGTCTAGCCTCTCTGTGTGCGCATGCGCAAAGTTAGTAGAACCAGCCACCTGGATATCCCTGGAGTCTCAGAAACGTCTTGGGGTCGAATTGGGTAGTCGAGTAATCCTCCCCGCAGCTGTGTGCCTTAGGAATCCGCTGCTTTGGGTACTGACAGACAACCCTGTGATGCAGGCATTTCTGTTTTTCCTTTTCTTGCTGCACACCCAGCCCTTTTTTGCCATGTTGAGGGATGGGTCTGGGCTTTCTGCAGGGGGTGACAGCAGGCTTCCTTAGAAGTCTGGGTCTTATTAAACCCATTGTGTCCAGAAAGTCTCTCTCCTGGGTGTCACTTCCTGGGCTTTCAAGGCCATCGTCTCTGTAGGCCTCCACGGAGAATGACAAGTGCCTAGGCTGGTTCCTCAGGGGTGAAGGTGACTCCCTTCTACTCCAGGCCCAGTGAGAAATAAGACCCAGATTCTTACATAGCTTGTGATTTCCTGCCCTGAGCAACCACGGCCACTGCAAGTAAAGCAACAGAGTTCTCTGCATGAGACTCACTTGACCAAATTGTGCAGTGCTCTGGGGTGAGAGGTAGGTAGTGAAAAATGACTCCTTTATGATAAACAGGGTACTTTCTAAAAATAGGAGGAAGGGCTGTGGCCTGCTATGAGGTCACTTGCAGGAAATGGAAATTCACTAGAGCTTTAGAACAGGTGTCACATCCCAGGCAGCTAGGAGTGCTCTTCTCTGTCTGAGGTCGTGCAGTTTTACCGAAGTAATAGGAACCTTCCTAAGGGAGTGGGGGTGGGGGTGGTGAAATACAGGGAGCTGGTGGTTGTCGTTCTTTTGGTGTTAAATGATTTATTTTTTCTCCCCCCTTCCTTCTTGTTTTTCCCTTCTTTCCTTGACTCTCCTACCTTCTTTTTTTCCATCTTCCGCTCCTCTTTCTTATCCCCTCTTCTGTCTTTTCTCCCCCCTTCTCCTTCTTTCTCTTCCTTCCCCCTGAACCCCTACTGGCCTTTGCTCCCACAGGACACTCTGAGCACTTTCAGGACGCCTTTGAGGGTTCCTCCTGGGACGTGGGAAAACTCTCTCTCGCCCTCTACTCTGCCCTCTTCTCTTACTCAGGTTGGGATACCCTTAATTTTGTAACAGAAGAAATCAAAAACCCAGAAAGGTAAAGGCGGGCTCACCCTCTCACCCCCCAGCTCTCACTCCCCAGCGTGGCTGGAACTCCTGCTGGTAGAGGGCAAGCTCTTCCCTCCCCTTGTCTCTCACCTCTCCCTACTCTTTCGAAAGCTCTGAGGGACTAAGGATTAGGGTTAGGATGGGAATGAGGGAAGGCGGGACAGCCTCTGGCCCTTCACCTTCATGTTCATCCTGGGGGACCCCAGGTCCTCCCTCAAGGAGAGGTCGTTCAGTGGCAGCAGCAGGCCCAGCCGGGCCTGACGTGTTAGGACCTTGCACTCTGGTACTGACACTGAAGTCTGGGGAGCTGGAAGTTTGTTCTGGGCAGCGAGGTCCTCAGCCTGGCCTCTAGTCCCTAGAGGACACTGCCCCTTCTTCAGCGGGGGTCCTAGTGTGGCGAGCACCAAATATTGATCATGAGCTATCTTCTCATGATTTCTCTCCCTCTCTCTGCCTCCCTCCCTCTCTCTGTCTCTCTTACAAGAGCCCAGGGGCATGAGATATATACTCACCCTAGGCCACATGGGGAAGAAGTGCCTCAAAGACCCAGGGGCCATGGAACTGCTAAATGTCAGAAAAATTTTCAGGTGAACTTCGATCTCAAGGTGAGGTTGGTTCTAGGTAGTCCTGTCTCACTTGTCCTGACAGAAATTTGCCGCTGGCCATTGGGATTTCTCTGCCAATTGTGACGCTCATCTACACTTTGACCAATGTGGCCTATTACACAGTGCTGAACATTTCAGATGTCCTTGGCAGTGATGCTGTGGCTGTGGTGAGTCTCTCAGGGTCCCCATTGCTCATCATATGCTGAATGGCTCAGTCTTTCTGCAGCCATTCCGGCTCCGCTGGGCGAGGTGCTGAGTCTAGGCCAGGGGGTGGGCTGCTCTGCAGTGACTGTGTTCCACCCAACAGCCTTCGTACTGGAGGCTTTTGAAACCCTGTCCTGTGCTGAGTGCACCTTCTGTGTTCTGCCCCCAGACATTTGCTGACCAGACCTTTGGTGTATTCAGCTGGACCATTCCCATTGCTGTTGCCCTGTCTTGCTTTGGGGGCCTCAACGCGTCTATCTTTGCTTCATCAAGGTATGGTGTCTCTGCTTCACTGATAACAGACTCCATGTTCTTGGAGGCTTTAGGCGAGTCCATAGAGCACTCCTCCTTTTTTTGTTTTTAATAAGCTTTTATTTATTTTTAGAAAGAGGGGAAGGGAGTGAGAGAAGGAGAGAAGCATTAGTGTGTGGTTGCCTCTTGAGTGCCCCCTACTGGGGACCTGGCCTGCAACCCAGGCGTGTGCCCTAGACTGAGAAGCAAACCAGTGACCCTTTGGTTTGCAGGCTGGCACTCAGTCCACTGAGCCACACCAGCCAGGGCCTGCTTTTATAGTTCTTATTCTACTGGACCCACGAAGCAAGTGGTACCAACAGCCTTTTACAGTACTTGTGAAATGATTCCTGTGGCTTCTGTGACACTCTGGTGGCTGAGGAGGCTTCTTTCCTGATTTCTCTTCTACTCACCCTATGAACGTTGCTATCCCGAAGGCCAGGAGTGTAATAGGCATTCAATTAAAACTTGCCACATGAACAGATAGGAGGATGAGAGAAAGTTTTGTCCTATTCATTCTTCTTACTAGTTTTGACACCCCAGTCCGTGTATTTGGGGCTCCTTGGGACAACCAGAGTAAGAGCAAAGTCAAGGCCTTGTAAAAAAATATGGTGTCATCTCCTTTCACATCAGCCTGCTATGGCCAAGGTTGCACCTGATGCAGCTCTTCACAAGCTGCCCCACCCAAAGGTGGTGTTTCCCACCCAAAGATGATGCTCCCCATAGCCTCGTCCTTGTTGATGCTAAAGACCTCCCAACTGGCCTTGCCAGCTGTCCCCAAATATTTAGGTGGTAGGTGCCTTCTAACCGTACTCAGCTGTCTTGTGGCATGGACTGGATGGGGTTGGTGAGGACTCAAGAGCATAAGAATCTGGCCATGCACATAAAGGGGACTTCAGTGCTGACTGGCAAATGCACCATTGTTTCTGCCAGTGTCACCTTCTTCAGTTTTTATTTATTTCCCACGCAGCTCTCCTTGGCTTTGCACTAGACACTTTAGCCTCACCTACACATTATTCCCATGCAGCATCCCCTCTATCCCATTTCTTCTCTACCTAGTACAGATGATTAAGTTCATCAGCCAGCTCCAACATCTTCCCCTGTGACACCTTTCTAGGTGATATCACCAACTCCTGTGGCTCCCCCTGGGTGACCCATGAGTATCTCAAACTTCACATGCGCCCTGCATGTGCTTTGTGTCCAGCTGTGATTTTGTGGACCGTCAGTCCTCCTTGCTTCTTGATTTTGTTGTTGGTGTTCATCCTGTTCTCCCAGTGTGTGCATGTGCATGTGCGAGCAGGCGCACATCGACCCTCGTTCAGGCCTCCTCTCTCCTCTCTTACGGGACGGTTGTCATGGATGACCTTCTTGCTTGGCCTTCTCTCCATACCCTAGTCTCTCCCTGCTCTAGTTGGCCTCATGATGCTACCAGAGTCTCTGCATCAAATCCTGCTGGGCCCTTACTTCAGAGCCACAGCGTGGCCTCATATGCAAGTTCTTCCCAGCATACTCCTCACACACCTTATCCTGGGACTATAAGCATTCTAGCACCAACCTTCAAAGAGGCCACACTGTTACTCCTCCAGACCTCTTTTGCCTTTGCCCACCTGCTCACCTTCTGGCAAATCCTAGCTCTTCTTCCCAGGTCAGATGTGGTCATCTCTTGCAAAGCGTTTTGTTCCCCCAGGCCACCCCCAAGCCTGGTGAGTGCTGTGTGCTCCGTGATGATGCTGACTGCCCCGGGTGGTGCTCATTTCTCTGCTGCTCTGTTTTGAAGTCAGGGCTCTTTAGGTGCAGAGAGGAAGTCTGGGTAGGTCTTTGAGCTCCATGCTTGCCCTGGTCTATCACATGTCAAGAGCTCTGAGAAGATATATGAGAACACAACAGAAGTTTGGCTGCTTTTCTTTAAAAAACCATTGTGCCCCTGGCTGGCATGACTCAGTGGATTGAGTGCCGGCCTGCGAACCAAAGGATCACCAGTTCAATTCCCAGTCAGGGCACATGCCTGGGCAAGTGGGTCGTGCATCTTAAAAAAAAAAGCCATTGTGTTAAGTATGAAATTTAGGGGGTGGCAAGGTGAAGGTACCTCTGGTGGGATGGATTGGGGTGTAGTGGGTGACTGCAGGGTGAGGTATCCATTGGACGATAGTAGCGTATCTGTGACTGAGAGAAGTGAGGGTGTTTGTGGGTGATGGCGGTGTCTGGGGGTGCCAGTGGGTAACTGTGGAGCAGGGCATTATGGACAGTGGTGAGGTGCCCCTGGCTGAAGAGGGTGGAGACATTTATGGGTAAAGGGGTAGGTTGGACTGGGCATGCACAAAGAACATGGGGTGCTCCTAAGAGATTGCCCCCTGCTTTTTTCTGGGCTCTGCACCTGGTTTGTCTTGAGTGCGGAGTGTGGCTACATGGCTGAGTAAGAGGGTCCTGCTGACACATTTCTTGTCTCTCCAGGTTGTTCTTCGTGGGCTCCCGTGAGGGCCACCTCCCAGACCTTCTGTCCATGATCCACATTGAGCGTTTTACACCCATCCCTGCTTTATTGTTCAATGTAAGCTCTGGGAGGAGTGTGGGGACTGGGTGTATCTCTATACTAGTCCTGCTGACTTGGTGAGATGGCTGTGGGGTGGGAGGTATACTAGCTTCCTCGAGATACTTCCTGTGCCTCTCAGTGTTTCTTTTTTCTTAAAATGACTTTAAAATATAAAAGTAAAATAACATCATATTAAAGAAGGCAAATGCTATAAAAGAATATAAAAATGAACTTGTAAGATTTCTCTCTCTTTTTTTAAAGATTTTATTTATTTTTAGAAAGGGGAAGGGAGGGAGAAAGAGAGGGAGAGAAACATCAATGTGTGGTTGCCTCTTGAGTGCCCCTCACTGGGGACCTGGCTTGCAACCCAGGCATGTGCCCTGACTGAGAATTGAACTGGTGACCCTTTGGTTCTTAGGCTGGCACTCAATCCACTAAGCCACACAAGCCAGGACATCTAATCTGCATTTCTAAGGTGCCAGGACAAGAGAGTTGGTTCTGGAGGCATTTGCCCATTTGTATGCCAGGCAGGTAGGACCCATGTGTAAAGGTCTGGAGGGCACCTTGTGATTCATGTTGAGGTTGGTGGTTGAAATGAGGAGTGCCTCACTGTAGGCTATCAGAAGGAGAAAGGAGTTTGGCTTGTTACTGAAGTGTTTGCAAAAAGAAGAGAGGCATTGTGTAGAGGAAGGGCCCCCCAACAGAAAAAGGAGAGGTACGACCTTGAAGGTTAAGGTGGAGAATGGACCTCTCTGAGGCCAAGGGACCACTGAAGGGAATCGGAGGTAATCTGATGAAGCTAAATTAGCAGTTAGCAGATCAGGTCCTGACTGCTGGATGGAGGAGTCTCGTGGGGTGACATCGCCCTGTTGGTGACAGTGCTCTCTCCTGCTCCCTCCCTCCCCCTCCAGTGCACCATGACACTCATCTACCTCACTGTGGAGGATGTCTTCCTGCTCATCAACTACTTCAGCTTCAGCTACTGGTTCTTTGTGGGTCTGTCTGTGGCTGGACAGCTCTACCTTCGCTGGAAGGAGCCCAACCGGCCCCGGCCTCTCAAGGTCAGTGGCTGTGGGCAGGCTGAAAGGGCTGGGCCCTCTCCCCACAGTGCCTTCTTCCCCAAACCGTCTTCACCCATCCCAGTTTTACCTAATGTCTCACCTCCCTCCATTTCAGCTGAGCCTGTTTTTTCCCATCGTGTTCTGCATATGCTCCTTGTTTCTGGTGATCGTGCCCCTTTTCGGTGACACCATCAATTCCCTCATTGGCATCGGGATCGCCCTCTCCGGAGTCCCCATCTACTTCCTGGGTGTTTACCTGCCAGAGTCTCGGAGGCCACTCTTTGTTCGGAATATCGTAGGTGAGCTGCTCTTTGCCCATCACTCATTGGCCGGGGTGTGTGTGTGTGTGTGTGTGTGTGTGTGCGCGTGCGCACGCATGCACACTCACACTCAGATGGAGAGGTGGAGGCGGGCCAGTGGCTGACAGCCTCCTCCATGCTAGTGAGGTGCTGGAGGCCATGAGAACTGGCTGCCCCACATGACTCTTTCCCTTTGGATCGTGATATGATCACTAGTTTTATCTTTAGAGTCCTATTTTGGGGTTAAAACACTACCCCTGAAAGTGCAATCTATGTGGAAAGATGAGCTGTGCGTGGGGCTGGGGATGTTGAGGCTTGTTGGGGGTGAGGGGCAAAGCCTGGCACAGGGTGCGCAAGGGAGAGGTGGGGAGGGGGCCACAGGTGTGCTTTAATCAGCCTGTGGTCTTTAGGTTGGAGCTGTAGCTGAATGTCCTTTGGCTGAATTCTCTTCTTTTTCCATTCAGCCACTGTCACCAGAGTCACGCAGCGTATTTGCTTCTGCGTCCTGACTGAGCTAGATGTAGCTGAAGAGGGAAAGGTTGAGAGGAAAACTGACTAGAGGCTGCGGTGAAGTCCCCTGAGGCCTGGAAGGTTGGCTAACTGTGGCCACAGCCACCAAAGTCCAGATGGCACGACTTTGTGGGCCCAGCCCTCTTGGACTAAAGGAGCCTGTTGGCCCACATTATGTAAGGGGGCTTAGGGCTGACGGCCTCCTCGTGGTCACTCTTATTGGTAAGCTATGGGAAGAGACTTGGAGTCTGGGGCCAGTCTGAAGGTGGGGACTCAGGGGCAGGGGTGGTGGCGGTGGGGGGGCTTGGGAACGGGCTGGGTTTTGTTCCAGGTGGGTGGTGCACCCCTGACTGACACTTGCTGAGTTGCACTGGGGGAAGTAGAGTGCTAGCTAGGTTAATAGATGTAGCTGGTGGTTTCTAAATTGGGTATGAGGTTTGAATCAGGAATCTACAAAGGGGCTGCCTTTATGGGAAGCTTTCCTCTGACCAGGTCCAGGCACCTGACTCTAGAGGCCTAGGCGGCTACCATTTCCTCCTCTGGTTCAAAACCCTTCCCTGGGGAGATGATATTCACAAGTACCAAAGCTGAGGCCCTCTGTCTTTAGGAGGTGTCTCTCTGTGGTGGTGGGTCAGAATGACCGCAGATTTTGCTTGGTTTTAGCACAATCTTCTGTGAAGTCTTACCTGCCAAGGTTACCTTTAAATGTTTTTTATTCATGTTCCTGTACATTTTAGTATATAGATGGATGACATGTTACAAGCACCTGGCTGAAGTTCAGCAAGGACAGGTGAACCAATTCATGAGTCAGAAGTTGGCAGTACTGCTATTTTGAAGGATAACCCTTTATTTTACTTGAGACCTTGTCTTTGTTCTAGTTGATAAAGTAAATCTCTGGGTTTCTGGTACGAACTTTTAAGAGGACAGAAACTTCTAGAGTTCAGGTGAATCACCTGGATTCTTTCAGCTGTTAATGTCTCATGGACCCGAGCCACCAAATAACTTGTTCCCCTCTGTAAAGGTTGGTGTGAGGGGCTGCTGTGCAGACCCACGCAAGCGCACCTTGGTGCTAGAGGTGGTCTTTTTTCCCTGGAAAACCTCACACCAGGCTGCATCCTCCTCTTCTGTTCCCAACACCAGGCTTTGTTTACACTGAGCCGCCTTGGTGTGGATCATCAGGATAGCGCACTCCTCTCCTGCCTGCCTCCTGGCTCGAGGTCTGGTGGGGCTTGTCTCAGGAAGACCTTGGTACTTGTGGAGACTTCTGTATTTTCCCCCCTGTAATCAGTGAAGACTGGGGGAAAAGCTGCTTCAACCTCAGTCTGGCTTCTCAGCAGACTGCATGACTGGAAACAACTGATTCTGGTGCTCAGGCTGCTCTCTGGCACCCAGGTCAAGCCGGAGCAGTAGGTTTGCCCCAATGGATGCTCCTTCTAGCAGCACGGCCTTACTGGATCGTACAGCTTCCCTGGGATGTCCTCAGGCTGTCATCATGTGACCAGAAGAACCTGCTGGCTGGCATGCCCTGTGGGCTTCTTGTCCTTAGGCTTTGGGAGTGACCAGTGGTAAAGACAAGAACTACAAGGCAATCCTCCTTTCTGACCAGCTTTCTCCACTGAACTGGCCCATCTCAGACAAGGGGGCAGGGCATACCTGCTCAGTAAGGACAACTTAGGGGAGCGGGTTCACAGTGGCTTTGCTTTAGGGCAAGCATCTGTGAGAACGTAGGGGGACATTCGTACTATCCTGGGTTTGGGATATGTGCAGCAGATTCCTGTCCGACAACAGGGAGTCCTGTGCAGAGGGTAACTTGCGTTAATTATGTAAACATGACTCCTGACTGAGGCTGGCATCTGTCCCAAGGATCCTCCTTTAAGCACAGTGCACTTGTCTGGAGGATCCCTGAGCCAGGCTTTAGCCTTCTCCGCTCAAGTGCACGACCAGCTAATTCCAGAAACTTGCTGCTCCCTAGTGGCTCCCAGGGGAAATAAGGGCCTCACACCCCAGGTGCCCCAGTACTTGCTTATGAGCCATGTCACTCTCCTCCCCTTACTGGATGGTGACTGCATTCTTCCCATCTCTGCTGGATACAGACTCTCCCTAGGAACCATCCTGTGGGAGGGAAGCCAGAGACTTCTCCACTCAGGCTTCATGGTGGAATTGATTTCCATCAGGTTTTCGTTCATCAACCTCAGTCCTCCTGGTGTGCTAATCCCTTCTGCAGTGGGTACAATCTGTGAAGTTGTCAGCTGTTTAATGTTGGCAAACCTCAATGAGTACATAAACAGCAGTGAGCACATTGCAATGGTACAGAGTGGTTTCTAGTCCTCCGTTTCTGCGCCTACAGGAGACTAAGAATGACTAGTATTGGACATTTAAGTTGTTGCCTGTTACTTGCCACATTGAATTGTACCTTTGTGGACAGTTAGGGTCGGAAACCAATAGTCTGTTGGTTTTACAGCTGCAGTAGTACAGCGTGAGAACACATACATGTGAAGTTTAATCATTTTGCCAGGCTTAACAACTCTGTGTAGATAGGAATTCATGTAGGTAAAGACTTACCAAAAGAGTGAGTGAAGGCAGGATGGGAAAGCAGAGATGCTTATGAAATGTTCAGAGAGGTGGGGAGACACATCCCTGTATAATTCCCCTTCCCATGTGACTGAGTGTGTGTCAGGGGCAAGAGGGCACATCTTGAATAGAAGGTTCTGTGTATTAATTGCCCCAGACCTGTGCTATCCAGTACAGTTAACTACCAGCCACATGTAGCTAGTTAAACAAAATAAAAAATTTCAGTTCCTCAGTTGCACTCATCACATTCGAAGTGCTCAGCTACATGTGGCTGGTGGCCGCTGCTGCATAGTACACATGGAACACAGTCATCTCTGCAGAGAGTTCCACCGGGCAGTGTTACATAGAACGTTAAATGCCAGCTCAGTGAGAGTCAGGGCAGCTGTGGGTTGGAAGGGGTAGAGATAATTTGCTTACAAAAGATATAAATCCTGGTTAAAAAAAACAAAGCCCTGTTGGTAGTTTCTGGTGACTGCTGTAAGTAGTTAAACATTTGTCAGTGGAAAGCTAAGTTCAGGATGTGCTTTCCTTTTTTTAATTTGCCTTAAGTTCGTATTGTCTACGGCCAATTCTGAAACTTCCATTTCACTCATCCCCTATTTTTGGTGGGGGGCTTGCGGGGGAGAGGGAGCACAATGGGAAAACACCTAACAGATTCAGGTTTAAAGGGTTTTCAAGGAGTTACACACTCACATATTGAAAGTGTTTTTACTAGATGCAGAATATCACATTCACACACACCCTGTCCCCCGGCACCACTACTGCAGACAGACAGCAGTCCTTACAGTCACGGCACAGGAAGCAGGGACATGGAGACAACCGCAACTAAAACCCCTCGCACCTCAGACAGGTCCCACTCCCTTTCCTAATGGCCACTACTCTCCACCTAGTCTGTGCTGCGGCCGGGGCCCTCTGTGGTCCGCCTAGATTCCCTCTCTAAACAAACGCGTGTGTACTGGAGGCGCGTGGCCTGGTAGTATGGGAAAGCTGAACCTTGGTTCTGACAAAACGGGAGCTTGTCCTCCACTTACTGGCTTCAGTGTAGGAGGAGAGCGGAAAATGCCTGGGCCAGGAAGCTTCATTTTTGTGGCTTTTTCTTTTGTCCTCCAACTGCAGGGTCAGTTATGATTGAGGCAAAGGGGCCCTACTATGAGTGGAAAAGACACTCTCCTTCAGGACACGCTTTCACTGGTAGGATATGATGCTGCTGGACACGTTTTTCCTCCCACGTGTTCCCCCAGGCAACCCATTACCAGAGCAGCTGACGTGCAGTCAGAGCCCTTGGGGCCTGTGTAGAACCTCACGGACGTCACAGGACCCTCAGTCTGAATCCAGGTCATGGGGGCTGTCATAGCCAAACTCCTTCTGCACATCCAAAGGGTATTTGTTCCACATGTGTGGTCTGCTGCTGCCTCCTTCCTCTTCACTGAAGCTGTTGTATTCATCAGAGCCTAGAATGGGATGACAGGAATGGGCTCCAGCCGCATGATTTTTTTAGGTGACTCTGAGAGCCCCTTCCCTTCTCAAAAGGTTGTTTGTTTGTTTGTTTGTTTGTTTTTCTGTTCACCATTTAAAAATACTTGTCCCATAAAGAGAATTTAGAACAAATAAAATCAAATTGCTGTATTTTGTTATTTCTCCGCTAAGGATCTTTTTTTCTGTTACAATAGTTACAGCAATATGATAAATATAATTTTGAAACTTGTTCCTTTTAACATATTACAGGCACTTTCCCAATAGATTATTACATAGTTTCATTATTTTTCCTCCATTAACAGACACAAAGAAATTCTTTTTGTTGGCACTTAGGGCCTGTCCAGCACTCTCTTAGACTGAAGCCGGGAAAGGGACACAGCTAGACGTGTCCCTTCATCTCAACCACTGACAGTAGTGCGGTATTCTCATTTTCTGGAGAGAAAATGAGGCACAATGAAGTGAAGAAACTTGCTTAAGACCCATAGCCAGGCCATGACAGAACTCAGGATTTGAACCCACCCCTGCATCACACCTCCAGCAACCCTTTGGAAACACTGGTCCGTGGGCTTCCTACAGCTCCAGCAGCTTATGGTTGAGCTACTGGAGCTTAATGGTGAAAAGCCAGTTTGGACGGACCTGTCAACTGTGCTCATACCTCAGTCCTGGATCCCAGCAGTGCCTCCCCATCCACCTACCTCTGGAACCTGCATCTCCGTCACTGCTTTCCTCCTCTGGGTACTCATTGCGCCAGTTATTCTCACTGTTCTCATCATCTTCATCTTCATAAATGTCCTCCGGTTCTTGGTCATCATTCACCTGCACATCTCAACACAAACATGAGTGTAAGTCAAAACATCTAAGGTTATGATCTTAGCAAACTGACTTGGAGAGATGTCATTTAAAGGTGCTGTGTGAAAAAGAGGCAGCCTTGGATTAGTTCGTCTCTGCTGCACAACAGGCTACACTTAGATTACAAGAGGGAGACACTGGCCCTACTCCACTCCCAAGTCCAGCTCCAGGCACCACATTCCTGCTGGGGTAGACTGAACTTCAGAAAGGAATGCTCCGGGGTGCAGGGAGAGAGCTCTGAGCAGGCAACGGCAGGGAGGTTCAGACTGCCGCAGGGGAGCCAGGTGGGAGAGGGATTATGTGGATTATGGGTGATGTCAAAGATCAGAAACAAAACCTAAGTATAAGAGGTGCAGGAAGACAAAAGGAGGGCCTGTGTGAGGACTCAGATGATGGCTGTAGTGTAGGTATGGAACAGAGTGCTTTTCTCATACAAGTATGGCAGGAAGCACCTTCTCTCATGAATCATTTTAGAATTAAGAATAATGATTGTCAGGAAGTTAGATTTCCTAATCTGGGATTCCCCCAACCCTTTTAAAAAGATTTTATTTTTAGAGAGGAGAAGGAAGAAAGGGAGAGAAACATCAATGTACTAGAGATACATTGGTCAGTTACCTCTTGCATGCTCCCAACTCCCAACCCAGGTATATGCCCTGATCGGGAACTGAACCGGTGACCTTTTGGTTAGCCGGCTGGCACTCAATCTACTGAACTACACCAGCCAGGGCCAAGATTTTCCCCCTTATAAGACACAATTTTAAGAAATTCATACTAAAACTTCTGGTTTTTTTTGTCTTTATTATAAACTGCCATACCTCCCCCCCCCCAGAATGTGGGAAGATACAAACAATAAATATGATATCATGAACCTTATAAAAGATTAAGAGCAAAAACTATAAATATAGACTCTCCCAAAATTCTCTGCATTAAACCCAGGTCCCTAGAAGGCATTGAGAATAAATTTTTCCTTTTAGGCAAGAACAGAAGGAACCAGGAACACTGTCGATCAGGATTAGATAACGCAGGGAGGGAAAGTACATGGACTACAGAATCGCTCTGGATGCCTCGTGCCCCTCATCCTCACGGGACCCCTTACCAGCTCCCATTCCTGGCTGTAGGGCTGCACAGAGAGGATATTCTCAATCCACCCTGGAGTGGCCATCTCCAGGTAGTAAATGTCATACACGTAGTCATCCTGCTGTTCCTTCCCGTGCCTGATGCCTGGTCCATCCTCAGACACAGTCAGCCGTTCCCGGATCAGCTCTACAGAATTGCAGAGGATCACATCTGGGTCAGATGCCTGTAAAGGAAACAGCAGATAACATGGATGTTCAAAGAGAAGGAACCTAAGAGTCAGGGGAAAGAAGCCTCCCTTTAGGTCTCTATGTTAGATTTGATATTATTCCCACAGCCTACTAGTTTCTTCTTATTTAGCTGTAAGATTAAAAAACCAAGTATCTCTAAAAAAGTGGTGTGTAGTTCTTCATTTGATATAGACACTTACAAGACAGACTCCTACTTGTTTGTGCTTGGCTGATGCAAGAGCCTCTGTGAAGACAGGCCTAAGGAGAGGGGAGGGCCAGCAGAGCTGTTGAGTCTTGCCCGAGGTCTTTCTGAGCTCCTTCGGTAGGATGTTCTCCCCTTGGGGATCTGCAGGCCCATAAAAGCACCTCTACAGCTGACCCCCAAATAGGTCTGCATTTTGTGTGGCCTCCTACAGGGACCTAAGAGCTGTTCCTGAGCTCTGATAACTACTACAAGCCATCACTCACCGCTTCACTTGCCCACACTGACACCCTGCTTTTAATCACAACCAGGAGTGGATCCCCCTATAATCCTTTTCCTGTTAGAAAGAATAGCTCAAGATGGACTGCCCCAGAATGGAACTGGCCCAGGTTTAGATGTACTGCAGGGGCAACAGGCTGTTACCCAGGGCCATGTAGGCTGATTTGGAAACCAAAAGGACATGCTGCAAATGACCCCTCTCGATAGGTTCACCACAGGGGCTGTGCTCAGACCACACACCACGTGGGGAAGTGGGGGCATCCCATGGCCAAGGCAGATGAGGGGAGGCCAGTGCTCTTGATCACAGGCTAAAGGGCTAAAGGGAATTAATTCTTCTTTGCTCCGAAGTCGAAAGGAACCAGAGATGTCATTTTTTGTGCAGACTCTTGACTACCCTCAAAGCTGTTCTAAAGGGAAGCTCTGGCTCTGACTCACAGGTCCCCAGCCCTCTGTCCAGCAGATCATGCAAATTTCTTTGCTATGTATTTTTTCAAATTTCCTATAATAAACATCAGTTTCATAAAAGAAATTATTTTTAAGTCAAGTCTGTGTGTGTTTATCCATATTTTCAATTATACTACATATAGCATTTTCTACCATTAAACATATTTATGTTTATGTTTATATATATAGGTCTGCATTTTGTGTGGCCTCCTATAGGGACATAAGAGCTATTCCTGAGCTCTTATAACTACTACAAGCCATCACCCACCACTTCACAAACATAAACATATATATATATATATATATGTTCCCATCTTGACAATATTCATGGTTATTAATTTAAAGGTCCAGACAGTTGTGTAGTCAATTTTCCGGCACTTGAAAATGGAGATAAAAGTACCAGTACTGCCCTAGCTGGTGTGGCTCAGTGGATGGAGTGCTAGCCTGTGAACCAAAGGGTTGTGGTTTGATTCCCGGTCAGGGCACATACTTGGGTTGTGGGCCAGGTCCTCAGTGGGGAACGCACAAGAGGCAACCATACATTGATATTTCTCTCTCTTCCTTTCTCCCTCCCTTCCCTTCTCTCTAAAAATTAAAAAAGTACTGGTACCTACCTCACAGGGATTCTATGAGGGTTAAATGAATTTAAACTAACAGCAGCTTTTGTTAATACCATAGCTGTCTATTTTTGCTGAATTATTTCCCTAGGGTAAATCCTGGGGGTGAGATTACTAGATAAAAATAAACCAAGCCTTTTCACTTTTTTAGATATCCTATTAAGTAGTACTTTATTGGCTTAAAACATATCAATTTATGAAAAAACCCACTATAATTGGCACAGAAATGAGAACACTAATTTAGGATTCTGGATGGTTTTAGAATCCAAACAATAAAAATAAATTTAAATGGTTTTAAAATAGGCCCCAAGTTATTTTTAGGATTCCTGATATGTAAAGCCATGTTGTTTTCCAAAAGACTGGCCTCAGTTTTAAGCACTAGTCATGTACTGTTTTAATCACGGCCTTGCCAGTAGTGCTATTGACCCCCTTTCCCCTGCTAGTCCTGGTAGGGATGAAACCTCAAGTTTGCTTTCACCTTAAATTCATGTTCTTTAGTTACTCTGCAACCATTTTTGATGTGTCCATAGTTGGGAAAAATTGTGTTCACATCCTTTAGTTTATCTACTAGCTTTTTCTTATAAAACTGAGCTATTTAATTGATTTCATTCTGTGGAACATTGGTTTACTTTTAAAAAATAACTGACTGGTAACTCATGAATCAGTCTGGAATTAGTGTTGGTAAAAGATGTGGCTATAGCCCTGGCTGGTGTGGCTCAGTGGATTGAGTGCCAGCCTGCAAACCAAAGCATCACTGGTTCGATACCCAGTCAGGACACTTGCCTGGGTTGCCAGTAGGGGGTCAACCAGAAGCAAAAACGCACTGATGTTTCTCTCCCTCTCTTTCTCTTTTCCTTCCCTTCTGTCTAAAAATAAATAAACTCTTAAAAAACAAAGATATGACTATAGACATCATGCTCAAATCACTATCCAGGTATGCTAGCACCATGGTTTTGCCTGATGTATTTTGAATTAAAATTTTACTTTAAAAACTTAAAACTATGAAAAGGAATGAAAAAATTTTTCATGCTTTTTAAGAGGAGTAATGCCTTAGTCTGAGAATTTTCTATTTTTATAATCTTACTCTATACACACTTTGTTTTCTGAAAGTGAGGCATAAAAGAAACATATGTAATGTGGTAAAAAGAACACTGGATTAAATGTACATTTTTGGCCTACATCTGCCTCAGACTTGATATGTTACGCAAGGCTGCTCCTTTAACCTGCCTTTTCTCATCTGCTCTATCTTCACCTTGCTCAAAATCCTCCAGTAATTCCTCATCTCAGGGAAAAAAGGCAACGGTCCCTTAGAAGTACCTACAGGGTCTAGTAGATATCCTTCCCCCAAATTCCTTATTACTATTCTCCCTAAGTTCACTGGGCTCCAGGCACACTGACCTCCGAAATATCAGACAAACTTGACCTCAGAGTCTTGGTGCTTGCAGGTCCTCAGCCTGGAATGTCCCTCCTCGAGATATCCATAATGCCCTGCCATTCGCCTCCTTCAAGTCTGCGCTCAAATGTCATTATTTCAGTGAGACCTCTGAAATGGAACCACTCTCCTGCTTCCTCTTCCCCCTGCCCTCTTACAGCCTACATCACCACATGACGCTGAATTTACTTGTTTTTCTCCTTTATCTGAATCTTAGGTCCTCACTGCTCTAGCCACAGAATACCTGGCACAGAGTGGGTACTCAGTAAATATTTGTTGAGTGGATAACCTAATCTGTAAAAACAAGGCTATCAAGCCAAAGGGATCATCTATTAGTAAAATGTGAAGCCATGTGCATCTTCTTAACTGTATGCTGACCCAGATTCCTGGCACTACCTGTCCGAAGAAGCCCGGCTCTCTTTCGAGAGTGTACTCACTTTGTAGGAGACCGCGGCAGCGGTCTCTGGGTTTCCTTCTTCGTGGATCAGTTCCAACAGCTGGTAGCCTGCGCCGTCGTCAGCTTCTGGGTTTCCCCGCAAGTCCTCGGACTCCAGACCATCCGAGGGAATGTTCGAGGATCGGCGGCTAGAGACCACCCTGTAGCGGCCCTCTTGCCGGATCTCCCGAAGCGAGGAGCGGAGGTCGCGGCGGATACGCTGCTGGCTGCCCTGGGACGGGCGCAGAACTGCCCGCAAGAGCGGCTGGACCGGGTCCTCCTAGAGGGCAGTAGGGGAGGGAGGCCGGCGTAAGTAGGGGTTCGTGTAGGGGTCAAGGATACAGTTTCATCCTGGCTGCGCCCTAAGATTCCCTCCACTCGTCTCCATCCCCACCCAGTACCTGGGAGCGCACGGTGGCCACCAACTGGAAAACATTATTCTCTGCTGCTGTCTCCAGACCCTCGGGGTGCGTCTTTTGGGCCGCTGACTCGATTTCGCTCCGAGGGCGTTTGCAAGCGAGGACTAGAGCCTCAGCGGGCTCCGCGCTGCGCTTCCGCTTTACGCGGAGTACGGCTGTCCTGCCGGCCTCCATAGCAGCTGTCGCGGAGCACTGTGGGAACGCGTGGGGTGAGAGGGGAGAGCCTTTAAGTTCCGCTTCCGGGCCCCGCCCCCAGCACGCTCTGCTGGCGTAGGAAGGTTCTGCCCCCTCACGCCGACAGCGACAATGTGGCGGTGGCGGCAGTAGTGAATACAGCGGTACCCACGGCCGGTGAGGCGCTGGCCATGTTTGGTAGGTGGGATCGCTTTCGGAGTCCCGGATGCAGCCAGCATCCTGTTCTCATCTCCAGGCCTCCGGCGGCAGGGCCTGGCGTGTGCGTTCTCGGATGTCGGGAGACGCAACTCTGCGGGACCCTCGAGGACCTTTCTAGAGTCCACATGAGGCGGCTCAGAGCGCCGGGGCTGGCAGTAGAGCGGGGTTCCAGGCGGGCCCCGGCTCTGCAGTCCTCTCTGGTGATTGCCGCTGGCTGGGCCCGTGGGTGGAGCGCCTCCGCGGTGAACTGATTCACAGGATATACCTGGAGTCTCCCCTCAGCAACAGAGCTTGGGATGGTGGTTTCCATTTCCTCCTTGTAAATGACCACAGGAGTTGAGAGCTCTTGGAGAATGAAGAGGGTGTCAGCCTAGCTTCTGAATCTGGAGTGAGGTCCCCTTTGGGAGAGAACAAGTCAGTAATAGGTGAAGAGATTTATCCATAAGAAGATGAATAGTGCCTCACCCAGAGAGGTCGTAGAACACGGTTCCCCTTCTCAAGCATCCATTTAGATTAATATGAAGCCAGTGACTTATCTACAGCTCTGAAAAGACCCTGTGATCCTGAGCAACATCACAGACCAAAAGGGCATTTCACAGGATGAGAGTTTCTAGACCCTCCACAAGATGGACCCCATCAACATGTTTGACTCCTTGTTCAGTTTAACTTAAGTTAATCTGATCTATCCGCTGTGCATGACAGCCTAAACCTTTCTAATGTGGTGAAGTGCCCTCTTCCCACGCCCACCTAAATCCTGCCCGTCTTTTAAGCCTTCTCTGAACATTCAGTGAGATGTGGTCTTTTCTTTCTATTATGGCATTTGTGGACACAGTTTTCTAATGCACATTACAGATTCAGGTAGTTCTAGATAATCTGTGTTTTAAAAAAATAGCATATGAGATGTGCAGAGCTCATTTTAGCACTGGTTTTTCAGTCTAGGTTGTAAACCACTGGTGAGTTACAAACTCAATTTAGTGAATCATGATCAATGAAAAAATAAAATAGGATAAGGTATATGAGAGCCTTGCCCATAGGAAGGCTAAATACGTACTGTTTTGTGAAACTTGTAAGTTATATATGCAAGTGCGTGTACTGTGACTCGGTGTAAAATATATTTCTTACTGGGGGTCTCAGAAGGACTGAGAGTGCTAGGTTATGGAGTAGGGAAGCTGGGATTATGGAAGCAGAGTTTTACAGAAAGTCAGGTTGACTACTTTGAACCAGGCCAGTGACTGCCTGAGTCTTTTCTGAAGAGGGTGTTTCCCATCCTCTTGTATAAGAATCTGTGTTTACTTAGTCTAGATAATTTCAAAAGAAATTCAATAACTCTGGCTAGTAAAATGCCTCAGGAACATTTAGGGGATCTCCTCCACAAAAAGTGATCACGTTTCCTGGAGATGGATCAGGGTTTAACCGGAAATGGAGGGGCAGGTGGAACACTTGGTGTTTCTGAGTGGTCAGAGGGAGCATGCTGGCAGAGCTCATTCCTGCTGAGACGTGCCTTCACACTTTGAGCTGTGGTTCCCTCTGTCTCTCAGAAATAGATCTCTTTTGGGGAAAAGACTGTGCAAGACATTTTATCTGTCTGGTGGCACTCTTTATCTGAAGCAGAATTTTTTTCAGATGAAGGTTTTTTGAAAATTGCTTTTAATATTAAATACTGGGTAGATGAGAAATTTTATTATAAAAAATAGTGAGGCATAGAGAATGACAGTATCATGAATACCTGTATTCCCACCACCCAATTTTAGAAAAAGAATACTACTTTTGAAGTCCCCTGGGTGGCTCTCCTTGATCCCACCCTTTTCCCTTCCTAAAGATTACCACTGTCCTATTCCCTGCTATGTGTTTTTGTATGATACCTGAAGAATGTATTGTTCTATTTGCATAATTATAAATTTTATGCAAAGTTATATAAATTCTGTGACTTGCTTTGGTGTGTGTGTTATTTGCTTTTTTCCCCCCTCAATATCATATTCCTGGGATTATCCATGTTTGTGTACAGCTGTGACTTGCTTGTTTAGATGGAGGTTTTCCTAATTTGTTTGCATTGCTCTTTGTATTTTTCCTTAAACTAAGTGTTTAGTATCTCTAGGTAGTATTGGTGACACTCCTTTAGCACCATCCCATTCTCTGTTCTTTCCTACCAGCCCTTTCCTCTCCTTTATTTCCTTTCTCACCTGCTTTTATTGAGGTTATTCCCAGACCTAACGTTCAAACTAATTTGACCCTGTTGCAATCACTGAGGACTGCTGAAGTTTCCACAAAGCTTTATGAACTTATGTGTTACAGTTTTTGATGTTATGTATGGAATATAAAACCAAGTAACTTGCTGTAAAAATGGAAATACTGGTTAACAAATATTTTTAGTGGCTTTGACCTTTTTGTCAATGTCTTCATTTCTTTATTTCCCTTTTGTTTTCTTGTCTTTTAACATTTCTTTGCTTTATATTCCTGGTCATTATGATGTGATTAGATTTCTGACCATCTCAGCTGTCCATAAGAAGTAAGCTGGCAAGTGATGAAACTGAGGAGCTGATTGGTACCATGAAAGTCTTTTGCGGGCGGGCCAATCCGACCACGGGGTCTGTGGAGTGGCTGGCGGAGGATGAAAACTATGATTACCACCAAGAGATTGCCAGGTAACAAGGGTTTGTTCACAGTTGGCTGCAGCTGGTGGGGCGTGGGGGGGTACTTGATCTCAAAGCAGATGCCTTGGAATCCAGTCTGATTGTGTAGTGAGATGTCACCTAATGCTGCTGGGTAGGTGC
This sequence comes from Tonatia bakeri, assembly GCA_004024845.1. Classification (NCBI taxonomy): domain Eukaryota; kingdom Metazoa; phylum Chordata; class Mammalia; order Chiroptera; family Phyllostomidae; genus Tonatia; species Tonatia bakeri. The sequence continues at coordinate 23,457 of PVIA01004719.1, forward strand.
TGGTCTTGAGCAGGTGTGGTCAGGCAGGCAGGTTTGTGTGAGAGTTAAGCTGAGTCATGCCTGCGTGGGGAGTCAGCGGGTCTGTGTAGTGGAGCAAAGAAGACCCAAGGTTCAGTAACAGTAGGAGAGTTTATGAAAGTTTAACGAAATGATGAACTGAAAGGTCTCCAGTTCGATACCTAGTCAGGGCGCCTGCCTGGGTTGCAGGCCAGGTCCCCAGTTGGGGGTGTGTGAGAGGCAACCGACTGATGTAGAATCTCTCACACATCGATGTTTCTGTTCCTTTCTTTCTCCTTCCCTTCCTCTCTCTCTAAAAATAAATAAATAAAATCTTTAAAAAAAAGAAAGAAAAATACTCTTTTTTTCTTTGAAGGGATGTGGAAGAGCATGTGTGTCCCTGTCATTTAGCAATTATTAAGTGCATATACCATGCCAGCTCTGTGCCAGGGCTCTGAATACCAAAATGAAGAAGAAAGGGGTCCCATCCTTAGGAAATGGCAGTTTTGTGAAAGAGACAGACATATAAAAAATGACAGCACTGTGAGATAAAGGTGAGTAGAAATGGGCTCAAAAGTTCATGCAAGCAGCAGGAACCAGCTAGGCTGGGGACACTGATATCTAAATGGAGAGAATTGCTTTCTCAGCAGCAGGGATTGCACACACATGTCCAGATGAGCTGTCCGGGGAGTGGCAGGCAGTTCAGGGTGCCGGAGCGCGGTGTACAGGTAGGGCTGTCTTGAGAGAAGGTGCTGACATGGTAGGCAGAGGTCATGTTGTAAAGGTTGGTGAAAAATGCAGGAAGAAGAACATGAACATGCATCTGGGCTCTGCTACTTCTCAACTCTGACATTGGCCAAGCTACTTAATTTCTCTGAGCCTGAGTATAATAATCCTTAAAATACGATATATTGGGCTGGCCAAAGAGTTCATTTGTTTTTTTTTCCTGGAAGATGGCTCTAGGAGCGCTTAGTTGTCTTTAACTTCATTCGAAACAATTTTGTTAGATTGTATCGTGACAGTTGTCATATGAGTGTGCATTTAAAAAAACTTACCAAAATGGGTGAATCTTTTTGTAGCCAGTTTAATATTGAAGAAAATAAGAACATTTTTGGCATACTATGCTTTGTATTTCAAGAAAGGTAAAAACGCAACTGAAATGCAAAAAGAGATTTGTTCAGTATACGGAGAAGGTGCTGTGACTCCTTGAACATGTCAAAAGTGGTTTGCGAAGTTTCATGCTGCAGATTTCTCACTGGACAGTTCTCTGCAGTTGGGTAGACCAGTTGACATGGAGAGCGATCAAATGGAGACATTAATTTAGAGTAATCAGTGTTATACCACATGGGAGATAGCCAACATACTAAAAATATTCCTATCAATAAAGTTATTTGTGAAAATTTAAAATGTGTCTTTTAATTTTTTAAAAGAGTTTATTTATTTATTTTTAGAGAGAGGGGAAGGGAAGGAGAGAGAGGGAGAGAAACATCAATGTGTGGTTGCCTCTCACGCGCCCTCTGCTGGGGACCTGGCCTGCAACCCAGGCATGTGCCCTGACTGGGAATCGAACTGCAATCCTTTTGGTTCACAGGGCCCTGCTCAATCCACTGAGCTACACCAGCCAGGGCTCTTTTATTTTATGTAAAAACTAAATAGGCTTTTTGGTTAACATAATAATAAGAAGAAGAATAAGAAGAAGTAGTTTTAATGTAATATGTATCTTATCATAATACCTTTATCTTAGGGTAGTTCAGTGATTGAATGAAATACAAGATATATGGTGCAGAACAAGGGCTCAAAAATACTTCTTTTTAAATACTTTGGACAGTATTATCTGAGAGATTGAGATGTTAAACAGAGGAGAAAAAGGAGTAGTTTGCGTTTGGGAGCATTCACTGAGAGCAGTGTGGAAAGTGGGCTGGAGGGAGCATGGATATTGCAACCCCAAAGCAAAGACAGTGGAGATGGAGGAGACAGCTTTGAGGGAGCCTGAATTTGATGACTCAGGCAGTGATGGAAGGGGAAGGAAAATTCAAGAAGCATCAGGATTTCTGGGTAGAGTGACTAAGTGGATGAGCTGTTGTTTCCTGAGAGGAGGAACACGGGAGTAATTGGACATCCAGTAAAGATGCCAGTGGACAGAGATGTAGATCTGGACCCAATCTGCAGTTGTTAGTGAGAGTTGAAGCAAGGCTCTCAGAGATGGGGTAGAATGAGAAAGGTAGAAAGCTGAGGGGATCCTGGAATAGCTGAGGAGGTAGGAGAGCCAGGAGGGAATGGCAGATCACAGAAAAGAGAGTGTTCAGGAAGAGGGAGTGTCCAGCAGGGCCAGAGAAATCCTGGATGTTAGCAGTTGGAGTGGTGCTTGGGGAGAGTGACATCAGTGGAGTGGTGGGAAGTGGGTGGGTGATGAGGCAGGGAAGATGGGGAGTGAAAGTGTCTCTTGAAAAGGGGAGAAGGTATAAAGGACCAGATTTCAACTGAACAGCCATAGGGGGTTCAGATGTGAACACCTTGGTGTGTCATTAAAGAACCTTGTTCTTTTAGTGCAGTGCTTCTCAAAGCATGGGATATGGATTGCCTTTGTCACAGTTGCCTGGAACCACCAGTTCAAGTGCAGATTTCTAGACTTCCAGCCCGATCTTCTAGATCAGAATCTCTTTGTGTGTGTGCCGGGGATCTGCATTTAAAATAAGCTCTGCAGTTTAAATTCTGAGGTTGACTGGAAGCTGGAGGTCCTCAGCTCCCACCTGGAACTCTGGAGAGCATCTGCGCTGGGCCTGTGAGTTCCGAGGACTCATCCCGACCCTGCTGCAGGCTTTCAAGTTTGTAAACGCTGTGGTTGAGAACATGGATGATCAGCTCTCCCTTTAACACTCTATAGTTCGGTGAACTCCTGCTGTTTCCTGATGATGAGTCATAAGGGAAAGTGCTGGGCGGATTCTCCTTAGTGTTACATGTGTGATTATCCAAACATACAAATATATGTAAGATTATGTAAAGTATTAGGCAAACTGAGTCTGAGTTACTCTGAAGGAAAAAATGTGCAATGTGTAACATGTTCAGTGTGTTAGTGGCTTTGGAGTTGATGTGACTAATACTAGAGCATTCTTCGATCGGAGGTTCTTTGCTGAAAATAAATATTTGTCTGAGATTTTTTATGTAGTGCCAGAGAATTATAGTGTGTAACTGTCAACATAAGAAATTCCAAACCTGTGGAGAATTTTTATAAGGGTTTATTTGAGCCAAACTGCTGACGTATGCTGGGGAGCAAGATCTCAAATGCCCCAGAGAGTAACAGTTTTGCAACTTCTCTGCATTTGAAGTTAAGGAGGGAAGTAAGATTATATGGAGGTGGGAAAAAGCAAGGTAGGAATTGGGTTATAGGATAGTTAAAATTATCAAGGTTGGTTTATGTCAAAGGTTTATTAACTTAGGAATTTATGATCAAATCATCCTGTGAGGTTACTTTCCATACCCCCTCCCCTTTTTTTGTCCACATAATTCTATTAAAATAGTTTAAAATCTGCCTGGACGATTTGTTCCATCTGATTTAAGAATGCATTTATATATATGTGTGCATATGCTCATATGTTGGTGTCTGCAGAGGTTTCTGACCTGTCTTTTTGTTTTTTAGATCTTCTTATGCTGATATGCTGCATGACAAAGACAGAGTAAGTGTTAAAGGAAACCATTATCTTGATGTGTGGTTTTGAAACTTTGTATTACAACAAGGTTAAAAACTGTCCCTGGCGAAGATGAAGCTCCCCTTGGAAGTAGGATGTTAGAACAATGCTGACCGTGAGTCAGTATGGTGTAGTGGTTGGGAAATCAGTCAGGAGGCTGTTCTAGCTCTGTGCTTGCCTTGAGTGTCAACTTGGAGAATCCAGGGGACCTCTGTGGTTTAGTAAGTTTTAAAGTAAGTGAGGTGCCCTGGCTGGTGGGGCTCAGTGGATTGAGTGCTGGCCTACAAACCAAAAGGTCACCTGTTCCATTCCCAGTCAGGGCACGTGCCTGGGTTGCAGGCCAGGTCCCCAGTTGAGGAGGTGTGAGAGGCAACCAATAGATGTATCTCTCACACGTTGATGTTTCTCTCCCTCTCTTTTTCCCTCCCTTCCCGTCTCCAAAAAGCAAACAAACAAACAAATAAATAAATCCTTAAAAAAAGTGGATGTACTAGCTGATCTCCATAATCTCTAAATAAAAATTCTCTAATTACATGATATTTTGCCTTGTGTAGTCAGTTTGTAGTTTTAAAATAAAATCTGTAGAGGTCACTGCAAACTGTATTCTATAAAGCAGATTTGACTTTCGTTGCAGAATTACGTTTCAGCTTTCCTCTGTTCATTTTTCTCTTGTCTGAGTTTTCCTGTTTGAGTTACGGTCTTGAGATGTTAGCAACCCAGAATCTCCTGGCCTACCAGCGTGCTTGACAACTTGATCTTACCTGGGTGGTTGAAGCTAGGAGGCCTGAAGGAGAAGGATGCAGGAGAGTTTAGAAACTGAGCAGTACAAAGTAGGAGAGGGATCATGGGGTCGGGTTGGTCTTGAGGCTGTGCTGGTGTCGCCTGTGCCCAGCCCTGGCTCCCTGCCCAGCCTACTCTGTGGAAGGCCCATGACCGAACAGCCTTCTTAAGCATCATTAGTGCATAGGCACCAGGTGCCTCCCTCATTTTCTTTACGTACCTGAGTGCCTTAGGTTGTGGAATGCACATCGTTCTTGGCTTTTGACTACTCCTCTCCAATGGTCATGGCTTCTTATTAGACTCTTGGGGCTGTGAGCCCGCCTGGTTTTAGTGTCAGCTACAAAATGCCATTTGTCCCAGCTTCTAGGGAATTTGGACAAATGGCATTGCCATCCATCCAGTCAGCCAAGCCAGAAAAATGGCACCCTTTTCCTCATTTGAACCTGCAGCGTGTCATCAAATTCTGTGCATCTGTCAACCCCACTGCCTTCTCAGCCCTCATTTACTGGCGTTGGACCCCCTTTCCTTCCTGTGCACAGCAGCCCATGGTGTCTTTCTGCAGTGCCAACTGACCGTGTTGCTCTTTTGTTTTAACCTTTGAGGGGCCTCATTGCTTTTGGGATAAAATGTAAACTCCTTGGCAGAACATTCATAGCTCCTCATTATTTAATCCTTTAATTTCTGCTCTTCCTCCCCAATTCTGCACACAAGGAAATGGGATCAGAACTTGCTGGTTAGTGGCAGAGCTGAGGTAAACATACCTCTCTACACTTTGGCGTGGTGCCTTGCATTTTGTTGTTCTAGAATAACCATCATCCCATAACATCGTCTCATGCCTGTTTGCCATCAGTCCCGGTGCCCACCCCAGCCAGCCACTGATCTACTTTCTGTCTGTTTTGCCTTTTCTAGAAATTTCCTATAAATGAACTTATATGATATATACCTTAGGTGTCTGGTTTTATTCATCATATTTTTAAAGTTGATATTGAGTATGTATTAGTATCCATTTCTTTTTATTGCTGAGTAATATTTCATTATATGGATATGGATATAGACACTACATCCATAGGTGGCCTTGCAGACAAGTTATTTGTTGCCATGGAGATGTGAGCGAAGCTTCAGAGAGTTCAGAATGAATTAAAAGTACAAGAGTTTATTTGGGGAGCCTGGTGTGATCACTGTCCCCTACATGGCAAGCAAATTGTCCACATAAAGTTGTGCACACAGGTGGAGACCATTCCGGAAAGGACCTCAGTGGGGATTGAGTACCCACTGTCCTGATGGGAGTCAAGGTGCTGGTGTGATGCTTACCTACAAGCGCACACACCTATGAGCTTGCAGGTTCTTGAGGGAAATGCTGCATCTCTCAACACAACTGGGTATTGAGAAAGGATGGGCAGCAGCCCCGACCTCCCAGGAGCAAACAGGGGTGGGCGGGGAAGATGTCGAGCTCCAGTCCCTTTCCCCAATCTTATCAGGCAGCAGTAGTCAGCCCTCCGAGGATGCTTCTTGTAACCTAAGGAGCAGGTCAGAACACCAGATGATTTGGAGGACTTTCACTGGGCAGGGAACTTGGTGGGAGAGGGGGACAGACTGAGGAAAAAGCAGCCTTTTTCCCTCTTCCCTTCCAGTCACCCTCTAGATTCTTGTGTGCCTGTGCCTAACAGCTGGAAAAAGGAGAAGGTGTTTCCAGAGCCCCAGCCCCAGTGTCACAAGCAGACTGTGGAAGAGTGGTATGGGCGGAGAGACAGTCTCTCTAACTAAAGGGCAAGAGGCCGACCTGGTGCCCTGGCGGTCTCAGGGCCTGCCCGACTGGGCTAGCCAGTGCTGCTCCTCAGTGGGCCAGAGGGGCCACGAGGTCGTGACTGACACTGCTGCGGCCAGCCGTGACTCCAGAACTTCACGAAGCACCTTTCTACTTATTTATAATAACTAATATGAAGTGACAGCTATTTCTCCCTTTCTCTTAGAATATAAAATACTACCAGGGGATCCGGGCTGCTGTGAGCCGGGTGAAGGACAAAGGGCAGAAGGCCTTGGTTCTCGACATTGGCACCGGCACCGGACTCTTGTCAATGATGGCAGTCACAGCAGGTGCCGACTTCTGCTATGCCATCGAGGTAAGTCACGGTCATCAGGTGTGTCCTGCTGCTCGTGTGGGAAGTCTGTTAGGCGCCTTGCACTTTGCCTCTCCATTTGTTCACAGACATTCCTGGAGCACTCCTCAGTCTCAAGCACAGGGCCGGGTTCTGAGGATGTAGAACTGAACTAGATACAGTTTCTTCCTCCAGGAGCATCTTTTCTCCTCTGAAAACAGTTGCTCTGGCCCTGGCTGGCATGGCTCAGTAGGTTGAGTGTTGTCCTGAAAAGCAAAAGGTCATCATTTTGATTCCCGGTAGGGGCACACGCCTGGGTTGCAGGTGTGATCCTCTGTTGGGCACATAGAAGAGGCAACCGATTGATGTTTCTCTCCCTCTCTTTCCCCTTCCCTTTTCTCTCTCTAAAAATAAATAAGTAAAATCATTTAAAAAAAGGAAAGAAAAACAAAGCTGATTCTCAGCCTTGGCTGCCTGTTGGGATCTCAGCATCAGTGAGGAGCTTTAAAAAATACTGATGCTTGTGGGGGTTGGGGGGAGGCTGAAGGTGGAGGAGGGTATAGGGGGGATAAATGGTAATGGAAAAAATACAATGAAAAACGAACTATTAAAAAAAATACTGATGCCTAGCTCCCCCTCCAGATTTTGATTTAATTATTCTGAGCTGTGGCCTGGGTATTGGGAGTCCTGAACGTGCACCAGGGTTGGGATGCCAGCTCTCTTACTGTGTTTACCAGTAGTTTTGCAACCTGCCATTTCTTTTCCATAATAGAACATTAAACAGCTTTCTGGTAATGCATATAATACATATCTTTATATGAGATTTGTTAAATATAAAATAAAAATAGTGTGTTAATTCAAAGTTAACCATTGCTAAAATTCTGGTGTATATTCTAAGCTTTTGGGGCAAAACCCGGTTCACAGCGATAGAGTTGCAAGCAACAAAGTCCCGGGTTCACAGCGGCTGAAGGAGGCAGAGGTGTTTTGCTTTCTCACAGGAAGTTTGGAAGTCAGCACTGCAGGGCGTCCTCCCAGCATTTCTTTCAGATGCCTTTCCCGCCATCTCTGCCGCATGGCCCTCATCCTCATGATCACGGTCTAGAAAGGTGGGCGTTTTCAGCTAGGGAATACCGTGGTGTGTTTGGGGACCAAGGTCATCCAGAGTCTCAGCAAAGGGTGTCATGGTAGACAAAGCCATCGGCAGGACCTGAGTGCCAGGGTAAAGAGTATTGACTCTGTCTTGAGTTAGGTGGGTTTTTTGTTTTTAATATTTTATTTATTTATTTTTAGAGAGAGGGGAAGGGATGGAGAAAGAGAGGGAGAGAAACATCAATGTGCAAGAGATACATCAGTCAGTTGCTTCTCACACACCTCCAGCCGGGGCCCTGGCCTGCAACCCAGACACCTGCTCTGTCCGGGAATCGAGCTGGCGCCTGTCTTGGTTCACAAACTGGCGCTCAGTCCACTGAGCCACACCAGCCAGGGCTCGAGTTAGGTGTTCTTAACCTAAGATGAGGATAATGGGCTTCAGGTCTCCATAAAAGAAAGTCCTGAGAATTGTATGTGTGCACATGTGTGTGTTTGTGGGACTGTGCAGTTGTCTCAGGATTTCGTAAGAAGGGTTAAGAGCCACTTCTCTGCCTTTTGGGGAGTTTTCAAGGTTTTTGAGCAGACACAAAGAAATCTGTTTTAGGATGATTGCCTTGATATCTTCAAGTAGATTTTATTCTCATTACCAATGAGGAAACGAAGTTGAGAGGATGAAGACTTAATAAGGTCTCACAGTTAACAGCTAGGAGAGCTAGAATTGGAGCCCTGGTCTTCGGGGGTCTAATTATGGAGCTCACTCAGCAGTGATAGCTTTTATGGGATGGGGCGTGTGTGAGTATGTGTGTGTGTGAGAGAGAGGGGGGGGGAGAGAGTGAGTTTTCTAACGTCAGTGTCTGAGGGGACAGCAATGCCCTAAACTAGTAAGAGGAACTTGGAGGAAGATGCTTACTTTGTGGGAAGGAATGGCATTTCCTGTTGGGTGTGTTAAATATGTATAGACTGCTGATTAGAAATAGAGTGAGAACATGTTTTTTGACAGATTGATTGGACTGTGCTCTTGGGTTTTCCATATTCCTATCTTATTTAACTGAATTTCTAATTCTCCCTTGCTGCTCTAGCCTGTGATTTCTGTGGCAAATGCCTAAGGAAACAAAGCGTGGTCCTGGCTTCCTCACTTTTTTCTTTTTAAGAGCGAGAACTTTCCCAGGAATCTCTAGCAAACCTCTCCTTTGGTGTCATTGGCCAGAATAAGGTTAAATCCCATTTGACTTCTCTCATCCCTGGCAAGGAGGGTTCATTTGCCAAAGACCAGGCAGACACGCCACTTGAAAATAGGTTCCAGACTGATTCGAGGGCAGGGGAAGGCACAGAATGGTGATGTTGGGGAGCTAGCTTTAGGGTCCACTCCGGATAGTAATCTGGGTGAGATCTCGAGCTCTTGGTGGCTGAGGAGGTGGAGGCCGCCCGTGTCAGAGCCTGAAGGGTCAGCGGACAAGCTGACTAATATGATAACAGGTCGGAGGGCGGAGGGTGTGGTATGAGCTTGGGATACTTTTGGAGTGGAGGCAAAGTGACTGGTGAGAATGGAGGGTTTGAGGCCCTCAGACTACATCTAAATACATCAAGCCAGATCCTAGAAATAATTTGGAACAGATTGTGAAGGTAGTTTTTTCCCCTAGCCGAGCACACAGGTATTGTTTAAAGAAGAATATACAGGATCCGGCAAAAGTAACACCTGCTTGAGTGTGGTTGGTAGGTATATAATATGAGTGTGATAATTTCTAGTTTAAATTTGAACATTTCACGTAAAATGTCATATGTTGTGCTTGAGTGTGATATTATTGTTATAGAATTACATGCTTATGATCTTGTAATAAAATATTTTGTACTAAAAATGGGCCTTATTTGTGCTGGACCCTGTATGCATACACATACAAGTATACAAGGCAAAAAGCATGGAAGCTGTGCCCTACTCCGTGCCGTGAGGATGGGTGCTGGCCCTTCTGCTTCCTCTCAGGTCCTTGGCTTTGCAAAGAGAAGCCATGAGGAGCTTGCCTTTGAAGGGGCTGGCACACCATTTCTACCTCCCCACCCCCACTTGCAACCTGGGAGCATGAGGAGCTCACTACTTCCTAAGAGCAAATTCCACTGTCGGTGTGTGTTCATCACCCACCTCCACGAAATGTGCAGACTCCAACACCTGTCTACTCCCCAGGACCAGAGAGTACAGGCCAAGGCCACCATGTGCTGGGGACTGAGGGGGCCTTGCAGAGGACGCCTCCTGGCCCCAGTGACCTGGAGAGACCTTGATCCACAGCAGTGCCTGGACAGAACTTCCATGTAAAGTCTTTCACTCCCATAACAATAGAACTCCAAAAGCAGCAAATCTTCCACAGTTAATACTGCACAAATCCAGGGAAAGTTTTTCAGTATTATTAGCTCATGACTAGAAATATTTAAAAGCCTAAGCATTAATGGAGTCATAAAAATAGCCACCTCCCACTTGTGCTGCGCCAGTGCTGTGCTAAGCCCTGTGCGCAGTAGCACCGACCTCACCTGTAATTACAGGCTTATTTGTATCACCCATGCATTTAATGCCTGATCGCCCCCTCAGACTGGAAGCCCCTCCAAGGAGGGCGTGTGTCTTGCTCCATGAGCTCAGTCCCCAGCGGCTGGAACAGAGCACACGGGAGCTGCTTGATAAACATCAGCTGAAAGAAGAAAAGCATGAACAAAGCCATGTTTTAGTGAATCCATACAATGACCTAATGCAGTACATTTTTACCCCTGTTTTGTAGCTGAGGAAAGAGACACGGTGATGATAATCCGAGCACTACGTGCCAGGCCCTGAGCACGGAGCATCACCCAGATTGTTGGCTCCTAACACTCCAGTGTTGTCAAGGAGGTCTCACCTCTACCGGGTCCAGCTTAAATAATGCCCCCTTTTTATTACAAAATCATAAGTGTGTAATGTAATTCTGTAACAAACAGTATCACACTCAAGCACACCACATGACATTTTAGGTGAAATGTTTAAATTGCTGTCCATCTCAGGTGAGACATTCATGTACTGTGCCAACCACACTCAAGCAGGCATTACTTCTGCTGGACCCTGTGTGTGTAAAGAATATAACCTTTCTCCCTTGACCGTAGTAAAAAAAAAAAACGTGTTCATGGTGGAAAATGTGGGAAATGCAGGAAAAGACTTTGAAAAAAGGAGATCTTGTCATTGGGAGCAGTCATTTGCTTTTTGTTACATTTCCACTGTGTGTGTGGCTGCATGTCTGTCTGTCTGTATGTTTTAGGTCCTAACATGGTTGGAGCTGTAGAATCTAAATTGAGCAGGCTGGAACGTAGGAGTTGGAGGGGCTTATGTTTAGGGACCTGTGAAGGGTTCAGGGAAGACTGCTGGAGATGGTTTTTTGTGCTACCCTGGAAAGCTGGGTTTGCTTTGGCAGGTGGGGCTAGCGCAGGGAAGACTCAGGTTTGCCTGGGAATAGTGAGTGTGGCTGGGAGTATCAGTTGGGGCGGGAATGGGCTTTAGGGGAAGGGAGTGGGGAAAGCAAAGTGATTCACATTATGGAGGGCCTTGAGTACCATAAGAAAATATAGGTGGTGTTCTGCCAGCATTGGATTTGGAACAGTTTTGCTCACATTTAGATCTAACACAGTAACAGTCTCCCTTTCATCTAGAGAGCACTGGACACATCTTGGCCCAGGTCACAGACCTTGGTTTTGTGAGGCAGGTCCTCTTTCTGGCTCTCTCTAGTGTGGCACTGACACCTGCTGTCCTTTCTAGGTAGTGCAGCCCCCTTGGAATTCCTTGTACCCCACCTCCCCCTTCTGGGGACTCCTAGCTGCCAGTTAAACCCAGCGGAATCTCATTCCTTTGTATTCATTTTCATGACACACATTTGGAGAATAAAGTATTAAAGTTACACTGATGAACTTCTGTTTATTTAAATTATATCAGCCCAAAGAAATATTTTGCCTGTATCTCGAGCGGTGACAAAGGTACATTATATATATTCAGGGAATTCTGTAGTGCAGAACTCTTTTACTTCACATTTTAGGACTAGGATCAAGGAACAGCTTGTTAATCTGGGTGGTAGGATTTTATTAAAGTGATTGCTAATTTGTCTTGGGTTTTGGCTCTAATTTCTAGGTTTTCAAGCCTATGGCTGATGCTGCTGTGAAGATTGTGGAGAAAAATGGCTTCAGTGATAAGATCAAGGTTATCAACAAGCATTCTACGGAGGTGACTGTGGGGCCAGGTGAGATCAGCACGTGCTGTGTTGAATGCTTTACTTGCTTCTATAAGAGAGAGGAAAAGGCTTATTCGACTTACCTGGAATAAGTGGGTCCAGGTCATTGCAGACATATGTGGCCTCTTCATGTGTCTGAGGAAGAGCACTGTGTTTCTCTGCTGGTTTATTTCTTTACTAGCTGCAACAGGTCAGGGATGAGTAAAGCGGAGCCAATCAAGAGCAACAGCTGTGATGCAAACAAAACCTTTTGCTTTAAGCAAGTTGGAGTTCTCGTGTGGCTCAGCTTTCTTGAGTTTAAAGTTTTATCAGGCAAGTGAAACTAAGTAGGAGCTGAAACAGTTTTGCTTAGTTCTGACATCTTGCTTCAGCGTCTAACATGAGAGGTTTCCCTGTATAGCACAATCTCTCCATGCTTCCAGGATATTTTTAGAGCCTAGGAGTTTGAAGTGGACTATAAAATTTCACATGCTGCTGATACCTGGAGAGCACAATGGGAAGATTTGTAAAAGAAGCTCCTGGGGTGAGGTTATGGGTACTACTCCAGTATTTAAAAATGCAGTATTTTTTAATATATTTTATTGATTATGCTATTACAGTTGTCCCATTACCCCCCCTTCATTCCCTTCCGCCCTGCACACCCTCTCCCACCCACATTCCCCCCCTTTAGTTCATGTCCATGGGTCATAAGTTCTTTAGCTTCTACATTTCCCATACTATTCTTGCCCTCCCCCTGTCTATTTTCTACCTACCATCTACGCTGCTTATTCTCCATACCTTTTCCCCCTCTCCCCCTCTCCCACTCCCCTGTTGCTAACCCTCCATGTGATCTCCATTTCTGTGGTTCTGCTCCTGTTCTAGTTGTTTGCTTAGTTTTTGTTTTTGTTTTAGGTGTGGTTGTTAATAATTGTGAGTTTGCTGTCATTTTACTGTACATGTTTTTCTTATCTTCTTTTTGTTAGATAAGTCCCTTTAACATTTCCTATAATAAGGGCTCAGTGATGATGAACTCCTTTAATTTGACCTTATCTGGGAAGCAGTTTATCTGCCCTTCCATTCTAAATGATAGCTTTGCTGGATAGAGCAATCTTGGATGTAGGTCCTTGCCTTTCATGACTTTGAATACTTCTTTCCAGGGGCCTTCTTGCCTATAAGGTTTCTTTCGAGAAATAAGCTGGTAGTATTTTTTTTTTTTTAAGATTTTATTTATTTATTTTTAGACAGTGGGAAGCGAGTGAGAAAGAGAGGGAGAGAAACATCAGTAATTGGTTGCCTCTAACGCAACCCCTCTGGCCCAAAACCCAGGCATGTGCTCTGACTGGGGATCAAACCAGCAACCCTTTGTTTCTCAGGCCAGCGCTCAATCCACTGAACCACACCAGCCAGAGCCCTTTTATTTATTTTCAAAACATGACACACATACAAAAGAATGCACAAATCATTACTCCATTTTTAATCAACATTATTGAGATATGATTTACATAAAGTGAATCCACTCATGCAGTTTGATGAATTTTGACCATTTTAGGTACACTTGTGATCACTTTGACTACCACCACAATCAAGATAATAGATTATCTCCATCATGCCTGAAGAAATTCTTCAGTATCCCTTACATCAATCTCTCCCATTGCCCCAGCCCAGGCATGTACTGGTTTGCTTTCTTCAATATAGATTAGCTCTGCCTTTTCTAGAATTTTGAGTACGTGGAATCATATGGTGTATATTCTTTGTGCCTGCTTTTTCTGTTGCACGTTGCTCTTGAGATTTCGACTGTGTTGTTCTGTATATCAAAAGTTCATTCTTACCTTGACTGGTATGATTGAGTGTCATCCTCGAAAATGAAAGGTTGCTGGTTCGATTTCCAGTCAGGGCTCATGCCTGGGTTGCAGGCCGGGTTGCCAATTGGGGGCGTGTGTGAGGCAACCAATCGATGTTTTTCTCACACATTCATATTTCTGGCCCTCTCTTTCTCCCTCTCTTCCCCTCTCTCTTAGAAATAAACAAATAAAATAATATTTTTTAAAAAAAGGGTTTTTTAATCTCTTGCATTGCTAAACAGCACTTCATGTGTGGACATACCATAGTGTGTTTAACCCTTCATTTGCTGATGGACAGGGATAGTTTCTTGGATAGGTCTTTAGGTTTACTGATCTATTCTTGTGTGGCGTCCAGTCTGCTGTTAAGCATATTTCGTTAACTTTTTGGTGTTGTAATATCTAGTTAAATTTCTGGTATTGTATTTTTTATCTTTAAAATGATCTTTGTAACTTTAATTTTTCTCCTTATGTTCCAGTGTTCCTTTAAATACTTATTTATAGTAGCTGTTTTAACATCCTTATATTCTATTTCCATCATCTCTGTCTTTTAGGGGTTCTGTTATCGTACTTTTGGGTTGCATTTTCCTTCTTGACATACCTGGGAATTTTTATTTGGATGCTGTGTATAGTGGGAATTTTGCATTGCTAAGTGTTGGGAATTTTGTTGCCTTCCTTTAAAAGCTTCATCTGGTGTGCAGTTGGGCTACTTGCAGATTAATTTGATCCTTTGTTTTTAAATTTTGTTGAAGCAGGCTTAGAGCAACTTTAAGTCATGGTTTCTTGACAGTAGCACTGGACATTTTGGGCCTGATAATTCTTTGTTGGGGGGTGGGAGGAGCTATTCTGGGCATCGTAGGGTGTTTATCCCTGGCTTCCAACCAGTAGAAGTGCCAACCCAGAATGTCTCCAGATACTGCCAAATGTCCCAGGGTGAAGGGTAGAGACAAAATTGCCTTAACTTAGGAGCTAAGGCTCCTAAGCCATACTAGTGAGGCATGACCTTTCCAGGGTCTCTGCTGAGTGCCTGTGTGTGGCTCATCAGAACTGGTCTGCTGCCCAGTCCTCTGTGAGCTCTGAAAATTGTTCACTGTAGAGCTGCGTGGTTATCTTTACCCAACCTTCTAGAGTCTTACCCTATGTGCGAGTAAGAAGGGACCTGAGGGGAGCCCTGTGTAACTTCCTCTCTGGTTCTCTGCCCTGAAAGTCCCAGCCACCTCCACTTTCCTCATCTCTGATTGCTGTCTACCTAACTCGGCTAGACCGCAGTGCCCTGCCTGCTTTCTCACTCCCTGGGCCGTGGTCTGAAAGTTCCTGCTGGCTGAAAGCGAGAGCAGCAGCAGGGGTCACTTCGTTTGTTTCCCTTCTCGGGGATCAAACTGTGTTGCCTCTTCTTCAACATCTGAAAACGTTTGTTTCGTATATTTTGTCTGGTTTTCTTGTTGACCACAGTAGATGAATGTCTGATCCTAGTTACTCCGTTTTGGCCAGAGGTGAAGACTGTTTATTTTTTAAAATTTGTTTGTTTTGACAGCTCAGAGACCGACCTGCAGAACAGCTTTAGCCATGTCACTCTCTTTGCCACTCTGCTGTCTTCCAGACTGTGTGTACCCTGCGTTGGGCCACACCCCTCAGTGCTTTCTTAGTACTTTTTCTTTGTAGCACTAGTGACTGCAGCAATGAAATCATTATGTAATTATATGTATCCCCACCCAGCTGAGCATCCTGAGGTCATGGACTGTGTGGTCTTGTTAATCATTCCATTTCATAACTGGCATATGCCTGGCATCAGAGGATTCAGTAATATTTGTTTAGTGAGTAGATTGTCAACTTTGCTTGATCCTTAATCCCTCGTAAAGGGGACTTTGTTTCCGCTTCCCCAACTTGACAGGTAGCTTTCTTATCGCCAAGGCTGATGGTCTTCCCTCTGCCTTTCCTCTCAAACACTGCAGCTTTGGCACATCGGCCATGTGGTCTTTCCGGTAATTCCCGTCCCAGGCCTCCTTTGCAGCTTTGCAGCTTTCTTCCTCCAAGGTTCTGTTTTCAGCACTTTAAAAAAATAACATCTAAGTTTCTTGCCTATTTCTCAGAGGTGGATGGATCACATGTGGAGGCATGTGTAGCAGCAGACTCGGGGGCATTTGTTCCCCCTTCCAGTCGCTGGGTGAGACTTACGAGGCACCTGGGGTGGCACCCCTGCTCAAGCAGTCACTGCACCCTCAGTGCGCCCGTCCACACCAGCACTCACGTGCTAGGGGCCAGACTTTCAAGA
This sequence comes from Tonatia bakeri, assembly GCA_004024845.1. NCBI lineage: Eukaryota > Metazoa > Chordata > Mammalia > Chiroptera > Phyllostomidae > Tonatia > Tonatia bakeri. The sequence continues at coordinate 39,420 of PVIA01004719.1, forward strand.
GTATTTCTTGGAATTCATTGGATCATAGAACTCTATTTATCTGAGGCATATTTGGACAATAAATCATTTTTAATTACATAATTAGCTTAAAAATTATTCAGGAGTTAGCATTAGCAGGGCTTGGTGATTAATTGGATGTATGGTGACGGGGGGAATGAAGAGTTCATCTGATGTTTGCAGACTCTTACTGGGTGCTAGGCACTGTTCTAGGCACTGGGGTATAGTGGTGAACAGACTGATCAGGGTCCCTACTCTCCTGGAGCTAGAAAACGATGCCCAGGTCTCTGGACTGAGTGCCAGTCATGGAGGCAGAAACGTCAGAGGGAGAAGCAGGTGCATGGGGGTGGGGTGGTTGGCTCCGTTTGGGACAGTGTGTTTCAGTTGGAGTTTGGCCTGGTGTCAGAGAGGATGGGCAGGGCCATTTGGGAGGGTGATGTCTGTGCCAGGGGACAGAAGCCTCTCTCAGCCTCCTTTCACATCATACTGCCATTGAGCACAAGCGTACTTCATAGGAAGTGGACAGTTTTGACCTTTGCTGGCTTAACTGCAGCTGCGTGGGGCAGATCTCATTGACCCCATTTAACAGATGAGGTGACCAGTGGTCAGGACTCAGGGCTGGAGGCTAGAGAGCAGACTGGAAGCCCAGGTCTCCATGACTCAAGGCTCAGGCTCTCTGCTGCACCCGCTTTGGTCCCCCTCAGTGCTTCTCTTGTCTTACACCATCCATGAGACCTGTCTTCTCCCTAGGGAAGGTGAGTGGGCTCTGTCTGTTGTAATTCATGAGCCATTGCGGATGTTTAGTGGATTCTCTGTGATGAATGGCCCTTTCCAAAGTCTGGCTCATTAGAAATTATAATTGTACAAGTAACATTACATCACATTACATTATAGAGGTTTAGAAAAGGGAGTTAATAAGAAGATCCACCATAAGCCTACTCCCCCAGACACCTGTTATTTGGGGAATTGTTTGGTAGCAAGAAATGAACTTGGTTCAGGCGGATTTAGTGTTAGGGACTAGCGATTGTGAACTCTGGGTGTCAGTGGAATCAATTAGCCTTTCTTTTTTGCTTTGGTTTTGTCTCCCTCTCTGCAGCCTAGAAATATTTGGAATACCAGTGTTCAGTTTTTGCTTTAATTTTTGCTAATTTAATAATTAATAGTTAATTTGTGTACAGAAAGGTTGAAAAAGTAGTAGTGTAGTGAACACCCATATTCTCTTAACCAAGACTTACCAGTTGTCAGCATTTTGAGATACATGTATGTATATGAATTGTTTTGCTAAACCATTGGAAAATCAATTGAGACAGCACACTTCTAAATCCTTCAGCATTTGTGTATGCTTTCAATTCAATAACTCATTAACCTTTTATCTTACATCTGTTTGCTGTTAATATTTTTTCTAGTCTGTTGCTTGCTTCTGACTCTGTGTCCTTGTGTTTCTCAGACGGTGACATGCCGTGCCATGCCAACATCCTGGTCACGGAGCTGTTCGACACGGAGCTGATTGGGGAGGGAGCGCTGCCCTCCTATGAGCATGCACACAGGCATCTCGTGCAGGTGAGGGCCTGAGAGCCTCCCTCGGGCGGACTGCTGGGCCTCAGCCAGCTTACCCAGCTCTCGCTGATACACCACGCTCTTCACAGCCTGAGCCCTCAGTACCTACACCCTTGGATACCCCTCGATTCCTGCAGGATTCTGGTTCTCCTCAATTATGACTTCTGTGCCTATTGAATACCAAGTCTTGGTAGGTTAGAGTCAAAAGGCCAGAACCTGTCTTTAAATTCAGTTCAGTTCAGCAAACATTCTTTGAGTGTCACCTGTGTGTAACGTGTTCTAGCGTCCAAGGAAAACTAACTATAAGACGTCCTTATTGCTCTACCCTACAGCAGTCAGTGATGGTGAGGAAAGGATGGGCTGAGTGGAGAGGCAGACAGAACACCACAGACATATGATTTAGGGCTGATAGGGGGGTTTAGGGAGGCATGTGGGAAAAGGCACTGAGGAAAGGGAGAGATGACCCAGGTAGAGGGACCTGTTTGGTAGCTAAGGGCAGAGAATGGAGGAGAGGGTAGAAGGCCCTGAAGGCCAGGCCGTTCCAGACGTAGGAGTTTGCAGAGTGGCAGTCTTTGACAGTTTCTTTGAAGAGAGAGGCCCTGCCCAGGTGGCTCAGTTGGTTGGAGCATTGTCCTATACACCAAATGGTTGTAGGTTTGATTCCTGGTTGGGGCACAGAAGGGAGGCAACCAATCCATGTTTCCCCTTCTCTCTCTCCCTTCCTCCCTCTCTCTAAACATCTATAAAACTGTCTTCAGGTGAGGATTTAAAAAAAAAAAGTAAAGAAAAGAGAGAGGCATTGAAGATGTTATCTTGGAGATATTGGTCTTGCTTTTATATGGACATAAAATGGAGGTGGAGACCCAGAGGCAAAGGCCAGCCAAGGAGATGTGTCTGCTGCTTCTGCTGGCACCTGCTCTGTGGGCACTGCAACTGCCCTGGTCAAGAACCCTCTTTGGGGGTTCTTGGTGCCCAGAGTGAGGAGGGGGCTCCTTCCGGGGCAGTCAGGTCCAGAGTCCACATTATTCACACGGTCAGCACGTGAGTGTGAGTGTTCCGTAGACTCCCACACTTTGGGAGACGTTGCATCATTTCCACCAAGTACAACCCTTTTCTAGTAACTTCAGTAACAGCAATTTCTATTTCTCCACATTGAAACCACCAGCTAGATATATCCCTGATGCAGAAAGAAAACAAGGATATTTAGAATTTATGTTAATGTTGCCCAATTTTCTCTCTTCAATTCATTATTAAAAAGGTAGGCAGACAGCCCTGGCCTGTGTGGCTCAGTTGGTTGAGTGTCATCCCGCAAAGTGAAAGGTCACCAGTTCAATTCCCTGTCAGGGCATGTGCCTGGGTTGCAGGCTGGGTCCCTGGTTGGGGGCATGCGAAAGGCAACCAATTGATGTTTTCCTCTTCCTCTCTTTCGTCTTTCCCTTCCCCTCTTTCTAAAAATGATAAAAAAATCTTTAAGAAAATAAAAAGGTAGGCAGACAGCTGTCCCCAGTTTCCTCTCCCAGCTGGCCTGTAGCAGCCCGGTATGCATTGTCCACTCATCACTGTCCGCATCTGCCCACCTGTGTCTGAGCGGGAAGGAGTTCGGGCTGGCACACAAAAGCTTCCATTGTCCTGATCCCCTCAGTGTCTTATTGGAGGTCATGAAACTGCAGCGTTGGCATGTTTGATAGATAGTCCACATGGTATTGACCCAAGGATTGATCTTAGAGGACACGTTTATGAAGCACTTTTATTTTGCGAGGCACTCTTTTTGGGTACCAAGAATATGAAGGTGAGCTTCTGGGGAAGCAGGTAGGTGAGCAGGTCATCACAGTACAGTTTGAGTTACACACTGATGGTGGTCAGTGGGGTGAGATCCTGCCCACTGTGTTGGGGGGAAGCTGAGGGGTCAAGGAAGATGGAGCTCAAGTTGAGTCAGTCTTGAAGAGTGGTCAGGTATTAGCCTGGCAGGTGCGGGGGTGGTATTTACAGCAGAGGAGATGAGCAAGCACAAAGACATGAAGGTGGATTGGTGCGGTGGCTCCCAGATCCTGCAAGTGGTTTGGAGGATGGGTGGTGTGGGAGGTGGGGCTAGAGATGTGGCTGGATTGCTGGGCAGGGCTAGACCAAGAAGGGCTGCCATGCTCCAGAAGGCAGCGTGGCAGCACAGAAGGGTTCTGAGCAGGGGGTTGATCTGTTCAGGTAGTCAAGACTGGAGGCAGGGGGTTGATCTGTGAAGGCAGGCAAGACTGGGGCAAGACTGGAGGCAGAAAAAGGTGGTAGGAGACATTCAGGTGCTGGATTGAGGTGGGCCTCAGGGAAGGCCATAGAAATGGGCCTGGGAAGGTGGACTCAGGGAGGAGAAAGCTGGTCATGGTAGACAGGAGGCACTGAGGAGGATGCCAGGGCGTAGGGCTTGGGCAACGGGATTGGATGGTAGTGCTCCTTGTCAACTGGGAGCGCCAGGCCTGGGAAAGTGAGAAATGGGTGAAGTTGGATTTGTCCAGTTTGGGGTTTTTTATTTTTAAGATTTTATTATTCTGGTTGGTGTAGCTCAGAGGATTGAGTATGGGCCTGTGAACCAAAGGGTTGCTGGTTCGATTCCCAGTCAGGGGACATGCCTGGGTTGTGAGCCAGGTCCCCAGTAGAGGGTGTGTGAGAGGCAACCACACATTGATGTTTCTCTCTCTCTCCTTCTTCTTCCCTTCCCCTCTTTCTAAAAATAAATAAAATATTTTTTAAAGACTTAATTTATTTTTAGAGAGAGGGGAAGGGAGGGAGAGAAACATCAATGTGTGAGGGAAACATTGATTGGTTGCCTGTCACACACCTGAGCTGGGGACCTGACCTGCAACCCAGGCATGTGCCCTGACTGGGAATTGAACAAGCAACCTTTCAGTCCATAGGTTGGTGCTTAGTCCACTGAGCCACACCAGCCAGGGCAGACTCGTCCAGTTTAGACAGAGTTTGAGTTGTCTGAAGGTCTGCTGGGGAGGAAGGGCCAAGAGGCTTTTGGATACATGGTATTTGGTAAATGAAGACAGAGTGATTGAGATTCTTCTTTCATGTGGGGGGAGAAAGAAGGCAGTCTAGACCAGGTCTCGGGGGAGTCCCCTCTGGGAGGGGTGGGCAGGGGGCTCGAGAGTCCAGCTAGACCAGTGCTCCACACGTGGAGACATTTTTAGTGTCATAATGGGCGGGGGAGGTGCTACTGTTATCTCGTGGGTAGAGGCCAGGGATATTGCTGAACATCCTGCCATCCCTGGAAGGAAGGATCTCCTGGAACAAGAGCTCCCTAGCAGAGGTGCCAAGCTTGTCATTGCCATGTGAGAGCAGCCGTGCGTGTCCTCTTCCCAGGCGGGCCCTCAGTGCCCAGTGTGCAGAGGCTGTGGGTGAAGGAATGGGGTGCAGTGGTTGGCAGTGCCCGGTGAGGCCAGGGGTTCAGGTTAACTGAGGGTGGACACTTGTCTGTTGGGCTGTGATAAGAAGGTTCTGGAGTCTGGGCATGAACTACACTGAAGGGAATTTTTGAGTCCAATGCCGGAATTAGGGCTTAGCAGGAAGAATTGGACTCTTTCTTCAAAATCTGTGTGGGAGTTAATCAGCATAATGACAATTAAGGTTTATTTTTGAAGTATTTAAGAGTGTCAGGTAGCTGGGAACTTACTTGACATAAATCATTTTAGGCATAACATGTAATCCTTTTTCAAATCTTTTTTTCTTTCCCAAGGATATTGGGCCGAAAATAGTTGACTATGCTAATGGCAGTAAGGTGTTAGATATTTCTAAACTAGCCTGATACTAAGGAATAACCTTATTTTTTCAAAAAAGATTTTATTTATTTATTTTTAGAGCAAGAGGAAAGGAAGGAGAAAGAGAGGGAGAAAAACATCGAATGTGTGGTTGCCTCTTTTGTGCCCCACACTGGGAACTTGGCCCGCAACCCAGGCATGTGCACCCACCAGGAATTGAACCAGCGACCCTTTGGTTCACATGCCAGCATGCCATCCACTGAGTCACACCAGCCAGAGCAGGAATAACCCTCTTTTGTTCAGGTGGAATTATTGTGGGTCAAAGTGTCTGGTTTGTTTGTTTGTTTATTTATTTATTTCTAATATAAACTCAGGAAAGTTGTGAGGCAGTGCCTCACAGAGCGACCGTCTATGCACAGCTGGTGGAGTCCAGCAGGATGTGGTCATGGAACAAGCTCTTTCCCGTTCGCGTTCAGACCAGCCTTGGAGAGCGGGTCATCATCCCCCCCTTGGAACTGGACAAGTGCCCCGGTGCACCCTCTGTCTATGACATTCAGCTGAACCAGGTGCCACCCTCTGACTTCACTGTCCTTAGCGACGTGCTGCCTATGTTCAGGTACCAAGGAGTGACCTGGGTGATGGTGCTTTGAGAAATGTGGTGGAATTGGGGTCTTTTGGAAGTTCTTTTCAATTGGAAAGGAACCCTGCTGGTGTCACCTGCCTCTGAAGGCAGGAGTCGGTTGCAGATGAGTCTCATTGCTGGGGAGATCACCATAAAAGCTTAAAAATGGAGTGTGTGAGCTTAAAATATACTTAAGTGGGGGGGGCTCCACCTGCAGGCCCCACCCCCACCCCACGGCCCCCACGAATGAGAATAAGTCTACGAAGACTTGAGCTGCTTGCGGAGGAAAGGTGGCCGATCTCTCAAAGGAGAAGGGCCAAGAGCCTTTTCCTCAGTGGGTTTTTATTGGGTTCATTTTGCACAGGAATACAGGTAAAGCTCATTTATCATTGTCAGGCAGTAAGGATCAAACAATAGATAACATACAAAGAACTCTGAGGGCCTATTCTGAGTCAGGGTCAGATAGCTAAAGAGCCGGAAAACCTTGAGGAAAAAACTTCTTGCTTGGACCCTTATCATTTAATTGAGAGCATTCTAAAAACAAAGCAGGTTTCACAGGATTTTACATATTCTTTGTTAGGCCTGATCACTTGGGGAACCTTCCCTTTCCAGCACAGGGCTACACCACCCTCTGTCATTGTTTCAGGCGTAAGTCAGGCATAGGAAGTAAGGCAGCCAAGAGATTAGGAGACTTCTTGAAGACAGAATGCGGACCCAGGCTATGTCAGAGCCGAGGGGCAAGGGTCTGTCACCCCCTTTTGCTATAGCCCCCCAAGTCCTTCCCTGGGGCCTTCCCATGATTGTGCCTGTCTTAGGTTGTTCCCCCCTTGGGGAATCTTACCCGTCAATGGCTAACTGATCAAGCACTGGGGGCCTGTTATGGGTGAAGAAAAAGGAGCAGAAGTGGTGCCCCTGCCAGGGAGATAAGCTTTATCTCCTTAGTGGCTTATGGTCTGAAGGTTGTCCACTCAGCCTTAGCCACGGGGGGTTGCAGCTTCTGAAACCAGGCAGGGCGGTTCCCAACACTTAAGTTCCTGAATATTCTTCCACAGTGTGGATTTCAGCAAGCAAGTCAGTAGCTCGGCAGCCTGCCATAGCAGGCAGTTTGAACCACTGGCATCTGGCCAAGCTCAGGTGGTTCTCTCCTGGTGGGACATTGAAATGGACCCTGAGGGGAAGATCAAGTGCACCATGGCCCCGTTCTGGGCACACTCACACCCACAGGAGCTTCAGGTAAGAGGCAGGAGCAGAGCATGTTTTCATGGAAATCAGGAAACGTGTCCATTTTTTATTGTGGGAAAGTAGCATGTTGACGTTTAGATTCACAAGAATTTAGAGTCAGAGGGACAGTGTCAGAATCAAAGAAGAGATTTTTTTGTTTTGTTTTGTTTTGTTGTGTTTTGTTTAAAAAGCAAGGCTAGCTATAGTAAGATATAAGATAGACATCTCAGGCCAAGTTCATGGTCAGCACCAGTGGACACCATAAACCGTAGGGAAGCTTTGGTGTGTTATCTCTTCATCACATCAGCTGGGAGTAGAGAACTACAAGCCTGTCTACAACCTCATTTCGTGTGAGCTTAGAATTTACTTTTCCCAGATCAGTTGGAAGTGGACGGAGGACATGAACTACAGAAAAGGAAATACAGAGTACTCCGTAACATGCGAAAAGTCGTTCAGCTTCACTTATAAGAGCAGTGCAGATTTAAACTGCGGTGAGATGCCATTTTTCACCTACTAGTAAATAGAATTCAAAAAGTCAGGAAGCACACTGGTGGCAGAGCTGTGGGGAAGAGCAGGAAGTGATCCCCAGAGCATCCTCAGTGCTCAGCAAGGCCAGTTCATCACGATGGGCAGTGATGCCACTTCTAGACATTTAGGCTCTGGATAGATTTGCGTATGTGCAGATTGACATGTGCCAGGATATTCACTACAGCCATGATTTAGTAGAAAAGACTGGAACACTCTAGAGGGCACCAGTAGGGGACTGGCTAAGTCCATAACCCTACATTCAGTGAATGAGGCAGCTCTCTGTGAACTGGTGTGGAACAATCTCCAGGACGTGTCATTAGGTGAAGCAAAAATAGCAGTACAGAAGAGTGTGTGGTATGCCAACACTGGTGTTATTAAAAATAAGAGTATATGTAGATGAGTGTGTGTGTGTGTGTGATATGTGTATATAGGGTATCTTTGGGAGGATTCATAGAAATTGGTAAAAATGGTTGCTTCTGGGAAGCTGGCTGAAAGTGAGGGATAGAAAGGAGGCTTTTCACTCCATGACTCTTACTTAATTTATTTTTTAAAATTTATTGATTTTAGAGAGAGGGAGGTGCAGGGGGAGGGAAGAGAGAGAAACATCGATTTGTTCCACTGATGTATTCATTGGATAATTCTTGTATGTACCCTGACCGGGGGTCAAACCCGCAACCCAGGCATATTGAGTTGATGCTCCAGTGAACTGAGCTTCCCTGCCAGGGCTCATCCATGCCTCTTTTACCTTTTGAAGTTTCTCTCATGTGTATGTGTTATTAACCCCTCTACATATACACTCAGGGAAGGGGCTCCAGGGCTGAAGAGTCAAAGCTTCCTCTCTTCCTGGGCACCTTCCTCTGGGTCCTGTCCTCCTGTTACCACTAGCTGGGCACTGGCTTTGTTTTGATTGGTTCCAGGTGTACACAGGTGACTTTGGAAAGGCCCTAGCAGCGCCATCGCTGCTTGAGATACTGCTTCTGCCAGAGGGTCATGACTGTTGCGGGATTGCCGTCAGTTCCCCTGGGCTTGTGAGCTTCCCCATCTCCAGTCTCCAGGCCCAGGCGGGCAGGCGTGTATCCAGGCGGTGGGCTGAACTTCCCTTTTCCACAGCCTCTGTCCTCTGATGGCTGAGAGTGTGTGTGTGTGAGTGAGTGAGAATTCTTCCACAGACTGGAGATTGGCCCTGGGCTGCTTTGTTCCTCTCCAGGAGTGCGATGGTTACAAAATTAGCCTAGGAATATCATAAAAATGTTAATACTTTCCATCTGCCTACCTTCAGAGTGCCACTATGTATATTTTCTTCTCCAGTCCTCATGTAAGACGTGCTGGGTAACCACATACTGTCCAGACTGAACCTCAGCCTGACCCACTGCTTGGAGCAGGGCCTCGTGTCTGGGCAGCAGTGGTGGGTGCTCGTCCCCAGGTCTCCCGACTGTGGGGCTTGTGTCCTTCCTCTACCAGCAGTGACTTTTGGACTGTTAGGATTCAAAGAGCTGCTACTGACTCTCCCTCCTGACTTCACTAAACGGCTCTTGATCTGAAATCTGTTCAGTCTGCCTCCCCTTAGACAGCGGGTTCTGTCAGCGGCTCCTGAGCACTGAGACCTGGAAGGTGGGTGTGTGGGAACAACCCAGTGGCAGGGAGCCACCACGGGAGCATGCAGGGGTTGGGGGAGGCTTCTTTTGTCTTAGGCTGAATTTGCATAGTAGGGAAAGAATAACAGCTTTTCGAGAACCTATTTTTTCCTTCTGTTACTGTTTATTTTTTCCAGGAAATATCTGGTTAGATTTTCGTTTTTTAGTTTTTATGTGCAAATAGACATCTTAAATTCAAGGAATGTCATTCACCTGCCCTTTTGCTAAACTCGGGAGTCGGTAGGGTAGGGCGAGGCCCTGGCAGAGTGAGCAGGCAGTGTCTCATCAGGGTTGAGCCAGGCATCCGCTGTTGAGGACAGTTGGTTCTTTTTTCAAAAGAGGCTTAAAGATTTTAAGTGTAATAAACCTCATTATATAAGACAAGAATGAAGCAAGTCCTTCATGGGCCTACCATTCAAAGAACTCCCTTACTTTGCTCTCTTTCTACACGCATAGTTTTTTGTCAGACTAGTTTTTGTTTTTTTTTCCTGCTGCACCATAGTCTTCACATTCATCATTTTAAATGTCTGCACATATTCTGTGTAAGGAGTGTTTATGCATTTCTGAGCTGCTGGCCCCAGATTTTGCTAGTATAAATAATTCTGTAACATGCATTTTTATGTCAATGTAGCTTTTTTCTTTTCCATTTGTTTTTTAAGAATAGAATCCTGTATGTGGGGTTTGTAGTATCAAAAAGGATGAACACAGCTTATTAAAAGGTTGACACTAGATCAGGGTGTCAAACTGATTTTCACCGGGGGCCACATCAGCCTCGCGGTGAAGGGCCTTCAAAGGGCCGAAATAATTGTAGGACTGTCTAAATGTAACTACTGCTTTGCTGTTAAGGAGCTGAAATTACATTCGGCCCTTTGAAGGCAACTGCGAGGCTGATGTGGCCCTAGTGAAAAGGAGTTTGACACCCCTGGTCTAGAGCATTGTAAATCATGTTTCAAGTTTAGTTTTCACTTCTTTAAAAACTAATTCAAAAGAATAAGACAAAACCTTTCTGTACTGTTTTACCAACTTACCATTTTGAAGCATTTTAAATCCACAGAATAAGTGAACACGAACACTGATGCACTCATCACTTAAATTTACCAATTGTTAACATTTGTCACATTTGTTTTCTCTCTTTTCCTTCCTCTCTCCATCTTTCTACCCCACCCCCCACCCCACACATGGGAGGGCCTGGAGTCCCCTCCCTGAGCCCTTCTAAAGACCCCTGCCCTTAGCCGCATTTTATCCCCCTAAAGCCAGCAGTGGTCCAGCAAGCTTTCCAGCCAGTAGCCTCTCTGACTTGAGGATTTTCTTTATCTCTCTGGCCATGGTAGCTGTCTGTAGTCCACACTGTGGTCTCTTGCAAACTGGTTTTTTGCTTGGGTTTTAGCTCTTGGATTAGAAGCGCTGCTCCTGTTGCAGTTTAGCGACTGCTGATTCTGTTTCCCATTTCAGTGGCGAGACCACTGGATGCAGTGTGTGTACTTCCTGCCACAAGAGGAGCCCGTGGTCCAGGGCTCAGCCCTCTGCCTGGTAGCCCACCATGACGACTACTGTGTGTGGTACAGCCTTCAGAGGACCAGGTATCCCCAAGCCTCGTGGGGGTGGCACTGGGCCTGCAATTCTGCACATGTATGCAAATTTCCCATTTATAGACATTTGTGTGGCTATAATGGGGAATCGTAGAGGCACGAGAGGGTGCATTCATGTCTGAACAGAATAAGAGCAAGAGTGTGTGACTGGGTGCGTCAGCGCCCGTTGCGGGTACCGAGAAGAGGCTGTCCCACTGTGGGGCCCCATCTGGAGCAGACATACCTGAGAGTCTCAAATTGAGGGCCCTTGAGCCAGCGCCTAGACTCACGCCCTGGAGAAGACTGTGGGTGTGATGCCCCCTGAGGCCCATTTCGATTTCTTCGGGGCAGGTCCCAGCGCCATGTTTTCATGCTCACCACTCTGTCTTTTCATTTCCTGGCCCAGTCCCGAAAAGAATGGCAGAGTCTGCCCAGCGCGCCCCGTGTGTGACTGCCAGGCGCACCTGCTCTGGAACCGGCCTCGGTTTGGAGAAGTCAACGATCAGGACAGGACGGACCAATACGTGCAGGCCCTGAGGACGGTGTGTGTCTAGTCCCTTGGGGGCCTGTGGGCAAGAAGGAGATTGTCTGGGGCCACAGCTCATTGCTCACTTAGGGTTTGCTGCTTTTGTTGTCTGTGCTCCCTGGCCTGCCTCACTGACTTCAGCCCACTGGCTAGGCTTGCAGGAGAGCCTGGGAGCCTCTTACTGGGCCCCCTGGGGGCTTGTTCTCTGCTCCTGTGAGAACCTTCAACTGACTGCTTCCCCTTGGCCCTGCCTTTGTCCCTCTGGACACTTTGCCTTTGTGATCACCAGCAGTTCCTGTGGGTGACCCCAGTGGGTCCAGCTACCCCATGCTTCCTTTCATCTGCTGCCTCCTTTCTAAAATTTTCTAAAATGTATAAGGCAGGCTGTATAACTCTCCTGCCTGGGAACCTTTTCTACCCACTGCCGACAGCAGGGGCCTCTCAGCCTGGGGACCACACTCGGAGTTTAGAGGGGAGTCTCTTGGGCCGCTTGCAGTTGTATGCAGAAATACGTGTACATGCATGTATCGGGGGTAGTGAGGATCCCAACTTTCCCTAGTTTCTTTCAGATCTGTGTCCCAAAAAGGCATCCCTGCCTTTGGTGAGTCACTCAGCAGGCCCACAGCTGTCTGGGCTGTGATCAGACAGGAAAGAGGCCTGTCATCATGGACTGGGGGGTGGCTGTGGAAGGTGGGGTGGGCCTGCAAGTGGGCCTTCTAGGACAGCCTCAGAAGGGTCTGTCCTGATAGTAGGGTCTGGAAGGGCAGAGGTGAGTGAGGTGGGTGTGCTCGAGGATGGGGACTAGCTGCTGCTGGGGCCTGGGGAGGACCCAGCCAGGCAGTGGGATCTGTCTGTTTGCTGACAAGAATCTCTTGACACACTGTAAGAAAACTTGTGCTGAAGTTGCTCTTCTCCGGCAGGTGCTGAAGCCAGACAGCGTCTGCCTCTGTGTCAGCGACGGCAGTCTGCTCTCCGTGCTGGCCCATTACCTTGGGGCAGAGCAGGTACTGAGCACGTCCCTTTCTGTCGGCTTCCTGAGCTCAGCTTTTGGGTTAGGGTGCCATGTGGTTTGGGGACACAGTTCTGTGACTAAAGTTCCTTACAGGTGCAGGAGCCATATGTGTAGCATGCTTGGTTCAGAGGCTGGGGGTTTACTGCCTCCCTGTGCAGGCAGGAGTCAGGCTGTGGCAGTGCCCTGAACCTGCAGCCCTCTGTCTGAGCCACCGCCTGGCTCCAGGGTCAGTGCAGAGTGTGGGTGCTGTCCTAGCGGGTGATGAGCATGGGTCGAGGTGGTTAGGTGGTGCCTTCTGCCTTGGGATGATCTTGTCGCATTTCAGTCTTTAATTTCTCTGTTATGTGAATCTCTTACAACTGATAGCGTGGTATTCTCTCTAGGTATTTACAGTAGAGAACTCGGCAGCTTCTCATAGACTGATGAGCAAAGTAAGTGATAATTGTGTTTACTGAAATAATGAGGGAACCTGTGGTGCCTGCCTTTCTGAGTCTGGCACTTACTGCTCCGAGGGAACCAGGACAAGTTACAGCAGTGAGAGCTCTCCTTGCTCCAGTCTCAAGAACTGGCCCGGGAGCCTTCTAGGGCTGCCGTCGATGAGAATAGACATGTAGACTTTGTTTTGTTCATTGGCTGAAGACATACAAGCTTTTCTCCTCACTTCACGTGAAACTAAAAAATTAAACCGCGGAGAACAACTGAGTGTGTGGTCTGTTCCCGGGAGGGACACAGCGCCCAGGGAGTCATGCTCACGAGCTGGCCCATCTGGTTGGTTCCGTGATGGGGCCTCTCCTCCTGGCCAACGAGCGCTCTTGCTTTCCTCTCTGAAGGACAGCCCACCTCCACCAGAACTGCACGCCTCTTGTTAGGTCCTATTGATGTGCCTGAGAGAGAAATTTCTTTTTCTGCTACATTTTGCTAGTGATCTCATCCCTTGGTGTATAGGATGCCCCTGGAGGGGAGAATTTCCACAAAGCAGATAAAAGTCGTGCTCCAGAACTACTTAGCCAGAAAACTGCAGACAGATAAAGCAACTTGGAGATGTTTTTTTCTGGACAAAAAATAATGCTTTTATTTTATCTCTAAGATCTTTAAGGCTAACCACTTGGAAGATAAAATTAATGTAATTGAGAAACAGCCTGAATTATTAACATCTGCAGACTTGGAGGGTAAAAAGGTGAGTAACGAGAGTTTGCAGTGGGTGGCATAGCACTAGGTGGCCCCAACTCCCCCTTTCTTTCCAGCCTCCCAGAGGGCCCCTTGTTGAACTTGCCGGCTGAGAACTGGCCACTGGTGAGGAGGGTGTGGTGAGGGTTTGCAGAGATACCTGCTGAGCAGATACTTGCGCTCTGAGCTCCGGCTAATCTCTGCTCCTTAAAGTGAGGGCAGACAACTCTGCTGGGATTAACAGCCAGTGTATCATACCCTCCCTCCCGCTTCCTTTCACAGTGCTCCTGTTCGCTTCACCTTCCTGCCCACTTCAGCCACAGCTGGTCTGTGGTCCCCAGTGCGTGCCCCCGCCTCTGGTTACTTCACGGTCTCCCTGCACGCTCCTCTCGAGGCCCCTGGACCTCTATGACCAGGGGCCCTCTCTCTCCTCCACACACTCTCTAGGTTTTTAAGAGACTGCTTTTTCTAGGTTTTCTTCTCATTTTTCTGGCTGTTCCTTCTCAGTCTTTCATGGGTCTCTGTTTCTTCACTTGATCCTTCCCTAGGGATGTCCTTGGAGCCCCTTCCCTTTCCAGCCTCTCCTCTCCCTCTGTGACTCTCCGCATTGAATCATCCTTCTCCATATGGGAATCCCTGGCCGACAAAGCTGGGTCTGCAGATCTCGTGCGTCCACCTGCCAGCTGGGCATCTTTCCTCACGGGTCCCACAGGCCCCTCGAGCTGGAGCCTGTCATCTTTCTTGCCAGCTTTTTAACAGCTTTTTTGAGATGCAATTGACATACCATAAAAATCAACCCATATCAAGTGTATAATTTAATTATTTTTTAAATAAGTTTATGGAGTTGTACATCCATCACGCAACCTGGTTTTACAAGTATTCCATCACCCATCCTCCAGCTCCAGGAAGTCACTGAGCTGGTTTCTGTCACATAAGTGGAATAATACAATATACGGTCTTTTCTGTTGGGCTTCTTTCATTGGACATGTCTTTGAGGTGTATCCGTGTTGTAGAATGTGTCAGTGTTTTGTCCCTTTCAAATTCTGCTTGGTATTCCATTGCATGAGCCTGCCACAGTTCGAGTATCCAGTCACTGTTGGGGACATTAGGACTGTTTCCAGGTTTGGCTGTTGCAACTAAGGCTGCTGTGAACACGGGTGTCTGAGTCCTGGAGAGCACGGAGGCCTGTTCTCAGTCGGTTAGGTGGCTGCCTAGGGTTGGAATCGCTGGGTCGTGAGGGGTTTTTGTTTAACTTGAAGAAATTGCTAAACTTGTCCAAAGGGGCCAGGCCATTTTACATCCCCAGCAAGGTATGAGGGTTCCGGTTTCTCCGTATCTTCACAAACACTTGCTGTCTCTTGTTTTTATTGTAGCCATCTGAGGGGTATGTAGTGATGTCTCCTAGTTTTGATTTGTTTTTGCCTAATCACTAGTGATGGTGAACACTTTTTCATGTGCTCATTAGTGCTTCTGTCTCTTATTTGGTGAAATGTCTACTCAAGTCTTTCGTTCATTCCCTCCCCATCCTGACCCATGCCTTTAAAACAATTTTTTTAAATGTTTTATTTATTTATTTTTAGACAGAGGGGAAGGGAGAGAGGAAGAGAAACATCAATGTGTTGTTGCCTCTTGTGCGCCCCCTGCTGGGGACCTTGCCCACACCCAGTTATAACCCAGTTATGTGCCCTGACTGGGAA
Organism: Tonatia bakeri; assembly: GCA_004024845.1. Taxonomy (NCBI): domain Eukaryota; kingdom Metazoa; phylum Chordata; class Mammalia; order Chiroptera; family Phyllostomidae; genus Tonatia; species Tonatia bakeri. The sequence continues at coordinate 54,698 of PVIA01004719.1, forward strand.
TCAAACCAGCAACCCTTTGGTTCACAAGCCAGCGCTCAATCCACTGAGCCATACCAGTCAGGGTGCCATGCCCCCTTTTTTTTTTTTTTTTAAAGAACAACTCTTTTGAAATATAAGTCACATGCCATACATTTTATCCACTTAAAACCTACAATTCAGTGACTTCTTATATTCATAAAGTTGTTCAGCCTTTACCCCAATCAATTTTAGAACATTTTCATCACCCAAAAAGAGACCCCATACCCACTAGCAGTCACTTGCCATTTGCCAGCATCCTCCCAGCCCGAGGCAATCACTAATGTACTTTTTGTCCTTGTGAATCTGCGAGTTCTAGACATTTCATGTAAATGGAATCGTGCAATACGTAGTCCCTTTGTGACTGGCTCATTTCAGGGTCATCCATGTTGTAGCATAAATTAGTGCTTCATTTCTTTTCACTGCTGAATAACAGTGCATTGTGTGGTATGGGGAATATCACATTTTGTTATCCATTTACCAGCTGATGGACATTTGGGGTGTTTCTACTTTTTGGCTGCTGTGAGTGATGCTGCTATGAACATTTATGTACAACTTGCTCTTTTATCCCCTCACTGATGAGGGTGAAAAGATACATAAACTCTTTGAGCCATTGTCGTGGTGCGCTGGCTGGACCCCAGGTCACAGACACTGTGACTGGGAGTGGTGAGAGGGGTCATTCTTCCCTCGTTCCCAGTGTTGGGGGGTAGGGAGTACACAGGGCCAACTCTCTGTCTCCAGCGTCTTCCTTCCACCCCTCTGTCACCTCAGCCAGATACTCGACCTCACCTCAGCCTGGCCCCCGACCAATGCCCATCTGCCTGGGTCTAGCCCTGAGGGCTCTGTTGCCTCAGCATCTGCCACATCTTGGTCTCCTCCCTTTTGCACACTCTTTGTAGTACTCACCCAGTTCACCTCCTGTCCCCACTTCCCCTGCAGGTGGCGTCCTCATATACTTCACGATTGTTTGAGGGCTCTTTCTAAAACACACTCCTTCTCTGATTAAAGCATCTAGTGACCCCATCTTGCCTCCATGGCAAAGCCCAGCCCCCTTAAGCTGTCGTCAGTTGCCTTCGGGTGACCTGGCTCCCTTCCATCTCCCTGGCCTCACCCTTGACCACCCACCCTGCCCGGCTCCTGAGAGGGCCTCCCTCTCCCACCCGTGCTTGTGCCTCTGTCCGTCCCACTTCCTGGAGTCCTCTCTCCTTTGCTTTTTGGACTCCTACTCATGTGTCTGTTCATTTCCTCAGCACGTGGCTACTGACCGTCTGCTCTGGGCCAGGCGCTGCCTGTGTGTCCACTTCTGTGGTGCTCTGAGCCTTGTGAAGGAGACAGCTGGATGAGCACTGAGAATAAATGGTCAAGATTAGCTTTGAGTGGGATCTATAGGGCCACGCCGGAATCCCTTCCTGATGCTCTTGCCTCCAGGGTTCTCCACGTGCCCCTTCCGTGCAGCTGTCAAAGCTTGTCACCCTCCACAAGGACATTTCCCAGCCTCCCCTGCTCCCTTTTCCACTCTGCACTCCTGAGGGCTGGGCTCGTGTCTGTGTCTCACCTGTGTATCCTCATGCGCAGGTGCAGACCTTAAGTACTTGTTTGTTGACTGAGTGAGTAAATGAGTGAATGGCCTGTTACTTCCATGAAGTGAAACTCGTGACCTGTCTTTCTCTTCAGACATATCTTTCTGATGTCTCAGTTCTGCTTCTTGCTCTGATCTCCAGGTCTCGGTCCTCCTGGGTGAGCCATTTTTCACCACCAGCCTGTTGCCATGGCACAACCTGTACTTCTGGTATGTGCGGACTGCCGTGGACCAGCACCTGGGGCCTGGAGCCGCGGTGATGCCCCAGGCTGCCTCGCTGCATGCTGTGGTTGTGGAGTTCCGGGTAGGCTGCCCAGAGGTTTTTGCAGAAGGGTGGGGTTTCTTGTTTTCTTGCAAAGACCTTAGGTGTCGATGGAGTTCCTCAGGCCTTTGTGATTTGGCCTCTGCTTTTCTCTTTCAGCACACTGCACGGTGGAATAGAAGAGGCTTGTCATTTTTAAAGTGCAGTAATTTGACATATGAAATGGAATTGGCTGTGTGTTGTCATTTTACAATATGGCTTATCAGAATAATTAAAATACATAAAATTAGAGTTTCAGGAGACATGCTGTGCAGCTTGCTCTGTTCTCATTAAGAGCCGAGGCTCCACCTGTGAAAAGCATTTTGAGATGAGAGAGTCACCTTCTTTATAGGAGAGGAAATTGAAAAGCTTCATTTTAATTTTCTCATCAAAGCACAGCCACAGTCACAAAGGCATTTTGGGAAAGGTATTTTTTATTAAAAGGATTCTCAAATGCTTTTAACCCGAAATGCAGAGTGAACCTCATTTGATATTGCTTTGATAAGAATGGCTCCGTCCGTTGGTAGCTTGGTGGCTGCATCACTTATTTGGGGGTAGTTCTTATGTGTTATTTGTTTACCTGGTGAAATTTCCATGTGAATTCTGGTTTTCATGGCCGAAGAAGGAAATGTAGAGAATGACACTCGTTTCCAGGCAAAAATCTGGGAGACAGAGGATGCACGTTGACCTGCCTCAGTGCCTCTGACCCTCCCATCGTCCTCACGCTGTTGGTGGGCACAGGGCCTTGACAGTGGGTTTGTAGATTTCTTCCTAAAGCAAACAGTGTTCAGGACGGACAGAGAGCAGGAAACCCCAGCCCAGTAGTTCTGGACAGTTGTCCCCTTGTGGGAGAGGACTTGGGGTCACGTGAGACTGGGCAGAGTCACAGAACTGTCCTGAATTTTTGGTGTTTCTGAGTCCCTTCAACCTTGGGGGGTCTTTTCTAGCCTTGTGAAAACGGCGAGATGTGCCTGAGGTCTTGGGCGGAGCCACCCCAGCGTGGCCTCACTGACTCTTCTCCATCTTGTCGCCACTGCCCTCTGGCCTCGGGGGGCGTGGATGTCAGGGTGCCCTGGCGGGTGGGCATCACCGAAGGCTCTGCCTTCCCCGCAGGACCTGTGGAGGATCCGGAGCCCCTGTGGCGACTGTGAAGGCTTCGACGTGCGCATAATGGACGACATGATTCAGGTCAGTGGGGCCACAGCGCCCGCCCGCCGTGCCCCTCCCACCCACTCCCCATCACCGTAGACCTCTGATGGCGGGGCTCCTGTGGAGAGACGTGGGCGGGGCAGTGCGGGCAGCGTGCAGAGAGCTCTTCTGCTGGGGGCAGAGGGCAGTGGGGCTGTTCCACTCGGTTCCCGGTTCCCCGTGAGCATGAGCGCGAGCACCACTGTGTGTCAGAGTCTGGTCCAAGGCCGTTCTTAGCCCTGGGCTGTAAGCCCTGGGTCAGAATCTCAGGCTGGGGTCTGGCACCGTGCCACTGGAACTCCCCCTGCCAAAGTCAGCAGCTAGTCCTCTGTTGGGACAGCCTTTCTAGAAGGCAGTTTGGTAGCCTTCTGAGCCAGCCATTTTCACTCTGGGGACCCCAGTCCCGGGGAGGTGCTAGAGCATGTGGACGGATGTGGGGGGGTCCTGCAGGGCTGTTTGTGTGTCTGTAGGGGCCTGAGTCAGCTGCGAGGGTCTGCACCCCCCGGAATCCAGGGGGTTCGAGAAAGTGCCAGTGGTCCTGGATCTGTGAGGGTTAGAGTGTAGATCCTGACATGGCCGCAACACAGCCCTGCCTGTGGGTTAGGAAAATTCACACACGCAGGGGAAGGGGTGGATAGTAGATACCAGAATGTTGTGTGACAAGGAAGTGGTTTGTTTTTTCTGCTTTTGCTTATCTTTCTGTTCACATTTTTCTACAGTGATTGCGGATTGCTCATGTAAACTTTTTTTTAGGAATAAATCCAACAGATATTTTTGGTTTGCGCCTTACTTGCCCCTCCGCCAACTGTGGACTGTTCCATGCTTCTAGAAATCGGCTTTGGGCTGGGTCGCCACACACTCTCCCTCAGGCTCCTTCTTGGCCTCTCCCATCCTTCCCATCCCCCAGGGTGTCGTGCATTCTAGGTCTCCCTTAGGCCCCTGTCCTTACTGTCCCCTATCCCCTCTCTGTCGCTGGCTAATGTGTGTGCATCTGTCCTGAGCTCAGACCAAATAACTAAGAGCAGCGGACTTTCCACGGAGATGCCTTCAGGCACTTTGACCTTGATGCTTCCCAAATCCACGTGCTATTTCCCGCCCCAGCTTGGCTTCTTCCGGGGCTCCCATCCCAGGCCTGCCACCATGTCATTCCCAGGGGCTGGGCGTCCCCTGGGGCAAGTCCTTGCCGTCACTTGCAGTTGGTCATCAGGTTCCATAACCATCTGGCCATCAGCGAGCCCCAAATCCAGTTTCCTTTCTCTGCTGCTACTGTTCTGATCTCGGCCACTTTGTCTCTCGTCTGTGACCGTGCAGCCTCCTGCCTCTCCCGCTCAGCCACCCTCCACAGTGGCTCAGATAAACCTGTGGATCCTGAGTCTAGCCTGCCCGTCCCCTGTGGGAAAACCCTGTGAGGTTCCCTGCCCCTCCCCCTGCAGAGTCACTGACCCCTGCCACTGAACCCTCTCCCTGCTCAGCTTTGTCCTCTCTCCTTTTGGCTGCCAACTCCTGTGTGGCCTCTAGGAGGTTGCCCCTCCCTGGCAGCGTTCTCACCCTTGTCTCTGTAGGAGGCCGGCACTCCTCGGGCACCGTGGTTGCTTTTGTCTGCATTCTCTCTAGACTGGGACCCTCCTGTGGGGGTGACCTGTTGGCTGTGGTGCTCAGTAAGAGTCACCAAACGGGGTGTGTGTCCAAGGACCAGGTGCTGTCATCAGTGTGAACATTGCGTGACATGGGCAGGGCCATCCATTTTAAAAAGGGAGAAAACAAGGCTTAGAGAGGAGGAACGGTTTGCCCAGGAGATGGCTCATGAGTGGGAGCAGGGAACAGAGAGGCCAGTGGCCTGTGAGGACCCACTGCCCCCCCTGTGACTGGCGTTACCCTGAGGGACCTGGGCCATGGAGGTGAGGGGCCACGGGCATAGACCCTGGAGACAAGGGCATGAGCCACTTGTCCCCGGGCATCCTGGCTGTCTCTGCAGACCCCTGCATATCTTTCCTTTTTCAGCGTGCCCTGGACTTCAGGGAGAGCAAGGAGGCCGAGCCCCACCCGCTGTGGGAGTACCCGTGCCGTAGCCTCTCCGAGCCCCAGCACATACTGACCTTCGATTTTCGGCAGCCAGTCCCTTCACAGCCTCTCCACGCGGAGGGCTCCATCAGGCTGAGGAGGTGAGTGTTGGCTTCTGGGTGGGGCTCTAGGAGGAAGGAAGTGGGGGGAGGGGAGGTGCCTGCTTTCTGTCTAGTAGTTACTGCCCTTGTGCTTAACCACTTACTTCGTCCACTTTCACGCGGGTGTGACGGCTTTCCTTGTCTCAGCCCTGCCCACCTTGGTCTAAAGCGGCCCTGAGTATGTAGAGGGTCCCCACAGCCTCTGGGTGTGTGTGGGCTGGGAGGCAGAGCCAGAGTGGCTTTGCTGTTCCCCCTACAATCTGAGGCTCCTTTTGAGCAGAGTAGCTTGTTGGATCACAGCTGTAGAGAAATGCGAGTTTGGTTGCTATGGTTACCCATTGGACCATTTTTCTCCTGGGAGTTAGTTAAAGCAGGTTAGGAACTGGCAAGGACACTTCATTGCGACACACAGTCAGGCCCACCCAGCCCCAGCCCCCTTCCTGGGGAGGAGCTGTGAGCCCTCTGTGGGGCTCTGCTGACAAGGGGAGGCAGGCAGATGCCATCTGGGCCTGCCATCCAAGGTGTCAGGGAGGGGTCCTCCGGCGTTTGGTGCCAGGGCTGTGCTCTGAGCCTCCTGGACCCAGCCTTTCTTTGGCCTCAGATGGAGGAGACTGTCCTGTCACTGACCCCGCCCTGCTCCACGGTTACTCTGAGTACTTGGCCAGGCTGAGGAGTGAGTGGGGGCTTTGATTTGTGGCTCTTCTCGCTCAGCAGGTTACTGAGTGACCTGTAGTGGGGTGGAGTCTCTGGAGCCTCCTGGTGGGGCAGGACGGAAGTGGGGAAGACCAGAAGTTTCTGCAGAGCAGAGGGGAATCTCCTTCTTGGTCATGTGGTCATGTCTACCCATCTGTTGTGCTGTTTCTGTTCGGCCCAACGCTCCCCTCCCCGCAGGCCTGGGAAGAGCCATGGGGTCGTCCTGTGGATGGAGTACCACCTGACCCCGGACAGCACAGTCAGCACTGGCCTCCTGAAGCCTGCGGTGGACAAGGTAGTGCTGGGTGCGTGGGTCCTGGAGCTGGCTGACCCTGTGAGCTGGCCCTGTTGTTGGGTGAGGCCGCACCACCAATGTGCTCTGGCGTACATTCAGCCAGATGGTGACCCCTCAGTGCCCCCGGGTACCTGACTCTGAGCAGCAGCTCCCACTTCCAGCTGGCTGTGGGGGAGGCTGGCCAGAAGAGGGCTTAACTGCTAGCAGCCCTCACCGCTTTTCACTGATCCTCCCTCAGGAGGACTGTTGCTGGAACCCACACTGCAAACAGGCCGTGTACTTCTTCAGCACTGCACTGGACCCCAGAGCACTCCCGGGCGGCCCTCAGACAGTCAGCTACACCGTGGAGTTCCACCCCCGCACTGGAGATGTCACCGTGGATTTCACACTCTCAGATTCCCTGGATGATGGGTGCTGACCCTCGCTTGTTAAGAAATAAAGTGGCCCAAGAGGCTCTGGGCTCTGAATGCTGTAGCTTTCTGGGAAGGAGGGGGAAGGTGCACCTCCTTTCAGGGCCCAACTCGGTCTCCGGGTATGGAGACCTCTTCCCTTTTTGCATTTTTGCACCGCTGGCTCCTCTCTCCAGGTATGGCAGGCAGTGTGGGCTGCTGGCCGAATCTGGAGCCTGGAAGGAGCCCGGGAGCCCAGCCTGCAGTGGTTCAGATATTCCCAGAAAGCTCTGAGGCTTCAGGACCACTCCTCTGGGCTTTGTGATGCTGAGGCGGCTGGGCTGCCCATGGTGGTCGCCAGCCTGGCCTGTGCGCTGGGGACTTCTGCCAGGCTCTAGCTAGGAGGGGCTTCGAGAGGCTTCTAGGGGCCGAGGTGCTGACTCCTGGCTCGGCCCTGAGCCTTAAATACCCTAGTGGGGCTGAGCTGAGGACCAGGGTCTGGCCCTTTCACTCGATGGGTGATGCCATCAAGCCACGTTCCTAAGCATCTGGCCTCAGTGTGTACCACCAGCAGGTGACCAAGACCTGATAATGGACACCAGGCTGCTGTTCAGAAGACAGGGAGGATGCAGTTTCTGTAACACAGGCCCAGGAAACCAGCCACTGGGAGAGGGAGCCAGGAGGTACAGCCCCTTCCCGTGGGCCCCTCTTCTAGCAGAAGGACCTCCCCCCGCCTCAGAAGTCTGGCAGATGTGTATACAACCTCTCCTCCTCACCGCCTCCTCCACCACTCAGGGTGTCCTTTTGCCATTTACTCCCAGTTCCAGAGGGAACGAGGGGACACAGTAAGAAAACTTAGGTGTCCCGGTTCTCAGGCGGTTCAGGGCAGCCTGAGGCAGTGCCTGCTCTGCAGGGGGGAGGCGGGAAAGGCAGGCCCCCACAGCCCCATCCGGCCACCCAGCCCAGCCGAGGCGGAGCAGGGCCCGGCCCCAGCCTGTTGCTGGAATAAGTGGAGAACGGCAGCTTCGAGCTCACAGTTTTATTTTCTCCTCATGATCCGTCTGTCCTGTCAGCACCAGTGAAGGAGAAAAACACCTCTCTGTTCAAAATATTTTATCAGGTGAAAGATTGTTTTTCTTCTAGGGAAGAATCGTCTGTATACGTATTTGATAATGTTTTTACCAAAACCTTAGGTGTGCTTACCATATAAAACCCCTAATGTCCCATGAAGATACAATACAGAAAAAAATACAGAAATTAAAAAAGTTTTTTTCCTTTTTAAAACAGTATTTCTAAATCTCAGCAAGTTAATACAATAGTTAAAAAGCATCAAGATTAATATTCATACTTAAAACTCAAGGTGATTTAGACAAATGAAAATGACCATTTCCTTCCGAAGCTGGCCCTGCCTCCTGGCGTCTCTGGAGGAGGCTGGGCCCGGGGCAGGTGCGGGACCTCAGCTGGGGATTTGGGTGACCCCTGTGTCCGCCCCTCCCAGGCCAAACACCACAGAATAGGAGATCCTGGCGATGTTTCTTTTCTTTCCTTTTTAAAAATTAAAATGGAAAAGTCTGGCTTGTGCATGGCCCCGGGAGTCCACAGGCTTCATGAAGCATGTGGCTGGGTGATGGCAGCCCCGGCGCAGAGGCCGTGGCAGGGAAGGTGTGGGGGAGCCGGGCTGGGTGAAGGCAGCCTTGTTAGGAGAGGACGTGACCGTGACTGAGGCACAGGGAGGTATGACTTGCCTGAGGCTGCCCTGCGAGAAGGGAGAGAAGCCCGTGCCTCTGTGCCCTGGCCCCCGCCCAGCTGCCCGGGGAGGAAGGCAGCCCCTTGGAGGGCTGGGAGCTGTGTGGAGTGTCTGTGCTCAGGACCCCGGGCCTGTCTCCACTGCTCCCTCCTGAGCACAGTGACCTGCGGCCTAGGGTCCTTAGCTCAGACCCTGCCATCTGTGCATCACACCTGCCCAGCTGGGCCCTGCCTGTGTGAGCAGAGATTCCTGGCTGCTCCTAAGAGTTGGGGGCCCTCTGACCCCTCAAAGCCTGGCTAAGACCTGACAGCCAGGCCCTGGGAGGAGGGGCACAGCGGAGAGCCCAGGTGGGACTGTGTCCTCAGCGGTGAGTTACCCCTCCTGGCTCTGGGCCCCCAGGGGCAGGGCTGGGGGAGTGTTGAAGCCCTCAGCTCTGCCACTGCTCCGGCCAGGTGGGTTCAGACCAACCAGCGCCGCTGTGGGTATGGCTGTCAAGAGTGTCCTCTCCCAGCACAGGACCTGACCTCTGTCTGGCTACTTGGACCCCTCTGGGTCCCTCTTTCAGCTCAGTGGGTGACAAGGCACAGCGCCAGCACGCCGACACCAGAAGGGTCCTGGTATGCTCCCTGGCCTCGCTGGACAAAGCTGGCTGGCTTTCAGCCGTTTGGGCAGAGATCAGGGCACTGCGGGGAGGGGAGACCAGTGAGGATGTCGAGAACAGCCCCCCGAGTTGGGGGAACCTCGCACCGGGAAACAGACACAGCCTCCCTGTGTGACTGCAGGGGGCATCCCAGGTGTGTTTTAAAAGGCAGGTAGGTGGGCAGAGGCAGTGCTGCCATGGGGTGGCGAGCCTCGGGCCTCACCTATGGGCTCTGCCACGCTGTGCCTGGGTGCCAACCTGTACCCCTCCCTGCCCTGTGCAAGCAGTAGCCCCTGACCTTGCCACCCCCAGCCTGCACACTCTTAGGGGGAGAGGACAGGCCTTTCTCTGCACTTTGGCTTCCCACCCCTTTGTCCAGGGCCCCTTTCAAGGCCCAGGTTTGCTTTTGAGGAGAGGTCTGGGGGTACAGAGCCACAGCCCTACCAGAGACAGGCAGAAACTGAGTCTGAGGCTCCAGCTCAGCCAGCATGTGGATGGGGACAGTCCCCAGGGAGGGATTGGTCCCAAACCAAAGGGGTGTCTGGAGGGGAGATAGGATCGGGCAGAAAGAGGAGGTGATGGTTTTGGCAGAAGAAAAGATACAAATCATTTCCAAAACCAGCAGCTCCCTCTTCCCTGTATCCTTGAGTTCCCTTCTTCCTGTAGAAAAGTCGTTCTCTCCTTGGCTTCTGGGATGTGGCTCCACTCAGGAGTCCCCGGGGCCCTGGTACTCCGGGAAGGGGGGCCTGTCTCAGGAAGAGCAGCGTCCTCCCTTGTGGTTTGCAGACCCTCTAAAGTGAGGGGTTGTTTCTGTTCTTAACTTTTCCTGTTTTTCTTTTTAAAATGTAATCGCCCTTGAATGCAAGACCCTGGAAACAGCCCGGGCTCGCGGTGACTGGACACAGCCCTCACGGTTCCTGCTCATGAGCCATCCCAGCTGGAGGCAGCGAGCTGGCAGCCCTGTGCCCAGGAATGCTTCTTTGGCTGGTTCTAATTGTGTTTGGAGTTTGGCCTTGGGTGAGGCCTGAGCGAGGGGTCTGGCTGTGGCGTGGCACAGGGCATGCAGGCAGCGTGCATGCGAGGGTGCAGGCATGCGAGACAACGTGGCAGCAGACAAAAATGATGAACCCTGGACGAAGCTGGAGAAGAGATACAAAGAGTACAGAAACCCGGTCCTCATACTAACCCACGGGTTACAAACTAGGTTGTGCTGTAGATTTGTAGAAAATCACGTTTGGAAAGAATGGCACTGGTTGGGCAGCTGGGCTCCTCGGGCTGGCCTGACTCCTGCGTCCGCAGTGAGTGCCCAGAGGCTCAGGGCAGCGCTGGCTCCAGCTCACCGGGAATGGCCTCCGCTCCCCCAGGCCCCGCCCTCTCCCTGGCGCTGCTGCTGGAGGGGCAGTGGCCAGACAGGGTCAGCTCAAAGGGCTAGCAGAGACCAGGCTGCTGTGGTGACGGGGCTGGTCTATGCCTCCTCGTCCCCTGAAGACACTATCAACCGCATGGCCACCGGGAGATGGTCAGTCAGGCCGGACAGCTGGGTGATAAAACTGAATTCTTCCACCTCCTGGGTTGGGGGAGAGAAGCATCCTGATTAGACCCAAAGGACACCTTGCAGAGGAGGGGCGGGGAGGTGGCGTGGGGGTGGCAGGGGGTGGCCTCTGGGTGGGGCTGGCCTGGTCTTCCTGAGGGCAGAGGGGTGGGAGAATCCTCAGGGCCCCAGAGGCCTCAGAACGGCAGGTCTTGCTCACCCCAGGACACGGGAATAAAGGGCTAGTCGCTCAGGGCTGGAGAGGAGGGCAGGGCTCAGGGTCCCCTATCTACACACATGTCCTGGCTGCCTGGGCCCAGACTCACAGCTTTCCAGTCGGGGCACAGCCCCTCCTCCGCGTACAGCATGTAGTCAATGCGCCTGCCGTTGCCCTTCAGCATGTCCTTGCGCCCCTTCTGGCACACCCCCGGGCTCTTGCTGCTGGGGAAGGCGAGGTATTCCCGGCGCCCCTCCTCGCTCTCCAAGACCCTGCTCACACAGAAGAGAAGGCACGGTGAGCCCCTGGCCACACCCCCAGGCCCCAAGCCCCAGGCCCCGAGTGTGGAGCCAGGTTCTCCTCCAGAGAGAGGCGGGTCAGGACAAACTCCTGCTTTTAACATCTGTCTCCCTTGTGGGCCCCACAAGGGGCTGGGATGGAGGGAAACTGAGTCTGAGGCTGCAAGCTCCTGACTGAATCGGCCGTTCCACAGTCTATCCTGGAATGTCCAGGTCCGCCTTGGGCCGGCCAGCACTCATGTCCCTTTCTGAAGTGGGACTTTGGCTGTGGCTACAGCTTGGACCCCCTGCTGCCTGGAGACTGCGCTGGAGTCGGGGCCAGAACTGCCGTCCCCTCTGCAGAACAGGGTTCTGCTCTGAGCCAGTAGGGTCCTGTGGGGGAGCTCGGTCTTTTCAGTGACTCTTAGGGACCCTTCTCTTCTGGAGGTCCCCAGAACCCCACAACTCTTGTTTCAGGTCAAAGCGGGGTAAGGGGACAGAGGGAGCACTCAGGCCCTACTCAGGTCTGGACTCTCGCGTCAGGCTGTCCCTGAACAGCTGTGCCAAACCTCTGAGCCTCCGCTTCCTCCTCCGGTACGAGAAGGACCGCTCTGGGCCCCCAGGACACTCTGGGGGCCAGGTGTGCCAAGAAGGGGACAACGTGGGGTGTGACCCACCCTCTTCCTCGGAGGATGGAGACTGACATAGGTGCTTAGGTGCTGCTTAGGGTTCTACAGGGAGGCTGGGGTGCTCAGGTGGGGAGCTACACCCTGGATCCGGGTCCTCTGACTCCCTGCCTGCCGTCTCCTTCCTGCCAGGTTTCCTGGGGGTCTGCGTGCCAGCGGGGAGGAGCCCCGGTGGGGGCTGATGCTGGGGGCTGAGTAGCAGCCACTGAGACCCGGACAGGTGGAAGGGGCGCCTGGACAGGCACAGCCAGCAAACACGGGCTTCTACAGGGTCTTTGTCACCTTGCGATAAACACACTAATGAATGCCGGACATGGGTGCCTCTCAGGAATACGATCCATTACTGTCCTTTGCCTTTGATAATTAATTCCAGCATCGGTGATCTGAGAGTTACTGATAGTCATTTTTTAATCATCTCATAAAAAGATAATTTTCTCAGCATAGCATGATGTTTCAAATTTAGTCCATAATCTAATTAATTGGCTCACATCAGCTGCAAGGAGCCGTGGCTGCAAGTTATAAATTGGTTCTGCTGCTCACTTCTCAGCTGTGTCTTTCGCGGGAGTGTCACTGGGTTCAAGAACAAAGTTTGGTTGGAATGGAGCTGGCTCTGCTTTGAAAACGATGGGCTTATGTTAGTGCTGCTTGTGTTTATATTTGCTGAATGGGTGCCAGTCTCCCTGGAGCAGACACCACCCCTGGGGCTCTGTGGCAGCCCTCAGCCTCGCCCTAGAAGATTCTAGTCCCTTTAGCTGTGCCCAGCAGGGCCCTAAGGCTGGCTAGGGCTCAGGTCTGGGCAGGTTCTTGTAGAGTGAGTCACGACTCCAGGTGCTAGGAAATGCCAGCTCAGGACCCCAGGGCCACTTCGGGGCTTCTCTGTAAGGCCAGTTCCCGGGGCGTGAGGGCATCCGGGGCCTCTGCCCACCCACAGCCTCTGTCGCTGAAGCTCACACAGGCTTCCTCCTCGCAGATGTATGCCCTTTCCTCTGCCCGAGTGTAGTCATCTCCCCACAGAGAGGGCTCCCTCAGCTGAGTCAGGGCTGCGTTGGGTGCTCAGCCCAGATCCGGAAGCTACCTGCCCAACACAGCGGGGTACTTACTTCTGTAGATTTTCAGGGGTGCTCATGTCCTCATCATGGAGGCCCTCTGTGTCCAGCAAGGTACCTGGAGATGAGGGGTGAGTGTGGTCACGGCAGGTAGGGCCCCGCCAGCCTCGAGGATGGCCGCCCCCCTGGGGCAGGAGGGGGCAGGTGGGCTCAGGCATCTGCTGGCCTGGGTGTCCCAACTCCCCCAGCACTGGGGACTCGGGAGCAAGTCCTGGAGGTCCCCGTGGAGAGCCCAGCCTTGGGGCGGTGTCGGATCTCAGCGCGGTGGGCTCAGAACTTGCTGGTGCCCTCCCCTGTCCCCTGCCCCAGCTCACCAATGGCCCACGGCTTCTCCTCCCCAGGCCCCAGGCGGCACGGGTCCTTGTAGTGTGTAAACAGGGAGTGCTGCTGCTCCAGTTTGTCGTCTGTGGGGGAGGGAGAGGCCATGCTGTGAGTCTCCGTGTCTGGCCTGTCTTGGGGGGCTGCCTGCCTGTGGTCCTGGACCAGGGGCCACCGGGTTCCTGTCCCTCAGGTATTCCGCTGGATGGGGTCTCTGGTTCATTTGTCACTGGTTTTCTGTGTCCTTGTGAATCCCCTTCCAGCCTTTCCCACCCCTTGCCCTGTATTGAGCTTTCCTTTGGCCTGAGGACAGTGATCTCCAGGCCTCCCAGATCCTGCAGCAGCACTGTGGGGGGCTGGCTGGTGCTGCCTCAGCTGGGACTCCTGCCCTTCACAGCCCTGAGTGAGGAGTGACTCTGTGAGGCTCAAAAAGGATGGGGACCTGCCCTGGGTTCCAGTTTGTCCTGCTAACTCATGGAACCAGGAGGGCCTTTCTGAGACCCCAGGTGGGAAGGACAGGTCACTTAGTGGGGCCTGACTGGATCGAACCCTGACTCTGGAAGACCCTAGGAGCACCCAGCATTTGGAGCTGGCACCCGGCATGGGACAACATGCAGGGCGCCGTAGGGAGGATGTGTGTTCGTGGTGGGCGCCTTTCCTCCCGTAAGCCCTTGAATTGCCACTGTCATCAAGGGGCACGTTCCTGGTCGTGACCAGATAGGAACACCTGTCACCAGATGAGAGCGCCACCCTGGGCTTCAGCCGGGACCTGCAGGTTTTCTGTCTTCCCCAAGGGCTAGGGCCTGAGCTCACAGACCCCGTGTCACCCCCCACCAGTCTCTCCTGGAGCTGTGGCCAGAATGGGAGGAGCCCAGGAACCACAGGTCCAGCCAGCTTCTCGGGCCAAAGAAGGCTCAGAGCTGCCCAAACTCCCATGAGGTCCCTGGGACGAGCACGGTCATCTGATTCACGATCAGTTATTTAAATCAATTATTTGAAATTTCACCCACGATGAACTTTTAGTCTTTCAGCCTTTAGTCTTTAGTCTTTTAGCCTAATGGCTTAAGGCATGATTTGCAGGGTTCAAGTCCCAGTTCTACCACTTTACTGGTTGTGTGACCTTGGACTAGTTACCCCACCTCTCTGGGTCTCCGCTTCCTCTTCCATAGCACCTGGGTAAACACAGTGACCACTCTTAGGGTTGTTATGAGACTTAAATGCCACAGTTGGCCCGTGTAAGCCATGAGAACCATGCCTGGTGCAAAGGGACAGCCGAATAAAGACTGGGTGAGTGGTACTGGTTGAACTGTCCTTAGTCTGAGTTTCAGAGGCACCAAGCCTTCCCTGTCACAGGTTCATTTTTAGGGCTTTTTTGTCTCTAGCAAGGAGGCCTCTGAGCTTTCTAGATAGAGTGTGGGCGCTCCTCATTCTAGGATTTCTAGGGGGCAGAGAAATCATAGTCTTGCTAATATCCCACCCATGTGCTCACAAGGAGCAGGAAGTTCTTCAAGCTGCCTAACTTGTTGCCAGCTGCAACTGGAACCCCCACCCTCCCCCAGTAGCTGACCTGAATGGGGAAGCGCCTGGCCTCACCTGAGGAGCAGTTGTCAAAGTTCAGATCTCCACAGACGATGTCAAACGCCACCAGCTCCTCGGGGTTGGCTGTGCTGGACGAGGAGGTAGATTTTCGGAAATCAGCCAGCCATTCCAGAAGCATGTCCAGCTGCTCACACCGGATGGCACTGTCGTCTGTGGGGCAGAACCACAGAAACCAGGTGATAAAGCCACAGCTGGACCCCAGCAGGGCCATGGCTGACCCAGCCTGCTGGGGGAAGATCCCCCTGACCCCTGACAGTGCGGGCCACCAGAACCTACCTTCCAGGGCATGCAGGTGTGTGCAGGTGATGTACCCGACAATTCTTTGGTCCTGAGGTGTGCTTCCCACCTGCACCTGTGGAGCAGGAGGCAAGGTGTCAGCGAGGAAGCCTGTAAGTTGTCACTGCCCTGAGCACAAAGGGACACTGGAGACACCCACCCCCTCCCGGGTCAGATTGGCATAGGTCCAGCTTTGTTGGCTCGGCTAGACTTGAGCACAGGCAGGAACAGTACATGTCCTGCTTCCAGGAGCTTCTGGTTTAGTCCAAGAGGCAGATGGAAAAGAAATGCCAGCCTATTGTACAGTGAGTGCCCCCAGCCATCCACATAAGGATTTACAGGTCAAACGTAGGAATAACCACAGATTTCCAACCCTGACCCCTGCTGTCCCCTGGGGACCAGCGCGTGCCAGCCCCGCAGTGCCCTGCTCACTCCTGTCTGGTGGCTCTTTCCTCTTGCCCTCAGTCCTGTCCGAGGTGTGATCACATCCCACAGCCCATTCCTCTGCAGGCTGAGTCAGGCTCCTTGGGACTCCGCCCAAACGCAAAGCCTCGCTCTCTCTCCAGAGGCTTCACAACCTGCCTTCCACTCTCTCCAGCCTCTGCCCCTCCGGCTTCATGAGCAGTGGTCACGTCACCTGCTCTTTGGCCATGGTCCCTGTTAGCCCCCCAGTGTAGGACTAATAGTTGTGGACTGTGTCCCTGTGACATCTGTGTCAGGGCCTGGCCCCAGGTGCCTCCCAGCCTCCGCCCTGACCCAGTGCTTCTTCCACAGCGGCCTCTTCATGCTCCACTCTCCCCAGGCCTTGGTCCTCGCCTCCTGTTAACCTCCTCCACCAGAGACAGAGGACCTGGGGGTGGTGCAGGGCCAGGGGCAGCTCCCCGGCTCCATGCCCGACTGCAGCTGACCCTGGCAGGCTGTCCCCACAGGCTGGTGCAATGAAAACAAACATCTAATCATACACCACTGACGACTCCCAGTGGTCCTCAGCGGTGACCCTGATGCCAGCCTGAGCCCTTGTTAGGGGTCGCAGGGGCAGGAGAGGGATAGCCACCCAGCCCACTGTCTCCCCAGCCCTCAGCACGGCCCCTCAGGACCACCTGTGGGCACCCTTCCCAGAGGCCTCTGGGTGACCCTGCATCCTTGTCCTCTCCGGGCTTTCCTCCCGCCTGAGCTCCAGCTGTCTGTCCCAAGGTCCACCAGTCCACCCCAGACTGGGTTTTCTATGATGATGAGACCCTTGGCCCTGGAAACTGTCCAAGGAAGGTGACCGCAGAGGCCAGGTCTGCAGGTAGTGCAGCAGCAGGGTGGGCGCACCTGACGCCTACCGAGCACAGCTCTGCCCATCCTCCCGTGAGGAATGGCCCGAGCTCACCACCACCGCTGAGTGTCCTGGGTCTACTCTGGAGCCTCCGGAGGCTTCCACCCTGTGCTGCCAAAGCCAGGCTGGCATAACCGCCTGCACCTGGACTTTCGTGTCATTAGACACCCTTAGCTTCCTGCAGTCCCTCATCCGCTTTCCCTCTCAGGTGGGTGCACATCTCTCCTTTCCCAGCGCCTGGGTGGGGGGGCGGGTACGTGTCTGGTTTCTTGGTAATGATCCATAAGGCCTGGATTTGGGGCTGTGTACAAACTCACATGTTCAGCGTTCACTTTTCGTCTATACTCCAGACCCAGACCTTGGTCTAATATTCCTGCACCCCTGAAACATCTCAAGAAATCACATGCCACTGATGTGCCCTGTGGCAGAAACACACCAGTGTTAAAGCCACAATGCCGATGCAAAGCCACACGGTGGCGCTCTCGCCCCGGGTTGCTTGAGCAGCGCCTGCCTCTGTCCCTCCTCAGTCACACTCCCCTGTGAGCGCTCCTGCTTGGTGCTTCCGGGACGCTGCCTCGCTGACCCAGCCTCACGTCTGTGAGGATTATACTGAAATGATGCTGTAAGCAGCTGGGGGCACGAGGCTCCAGTGGCTGCTGGCAGTATGAATCCATGTCCGCTGCCCCTCCCAGTTTCCCCTTGAGCTCTGTGCTGCTTCCTGAGCTCCTGGTGACTTGGTCAGGCTTTTTGCCGGCTGCCCTTTTGGTGGTCCTAGGGTGTCACCCGCCCCCACTCCCCGCCCCACTCCCTCAGCACTCAGTCCTGGGCAGGGACAGGGAACAGGTGCAAAGAGGCACCACTCAACTCTGCCCCTGAGGTGACCCCGTCTGGGGCACCCACAGGTCAAGGCCGTCTGCCCCTCCCTCAGCCCTGTTACCAGGTGTCTCAGCCCTGCGCCCACTTCCCGGTTCCATCAGTTGGGAGCGCCCCAACATCCACTTGATTATGTGCCTGGGCTCATTGATTCTGGCTCCAGTCCTCAGGAGCTGCAGAGGTTTGTGTTTCTCTTGCAAACACAGTCACACTGAAAGGTTGTGCCTCTTAATCCCAGTGGGCATGGACCGTCCACAGAGAGGGGCCCAGGGTCAGGCTGTCTCACACATGCGGCAGAAGTGAGCCCTGTCCCTCCCTTCTCAGGCCGTCAGGCCTCCTGCCTCGAGGACCAGAAGGGCCACAGAGTGAGTCGGGAGGGCAGGGCCTACCAACGCAGGGAGTCCCGCGTGCTTACAGCCCTGGGGCGCCGCCCTGGGCCAGCCTGCCTCCTGACACCCATATGCTTCCCTTCTCTGTGCAGGAGGAGCAGGCTCAGTCCTGGCAGCAGAGATGAGCGGGGCCTGCCTTGTGCTGGGCCCAACAGGCTCCACTCGAGGGGTTCTGTCTGATGGGGGGACAGGCAACAAGACTGCTGGGGACAAATGCTGAGGAACCCATGAAGGGAAAGATGGCTCGTGTGGATGGCTGTTGAGGGAAGCTCCACAGAGAAGGTGAGGCCAGCCTGGGGAGGGGCCGTGACAAGGACAGCGCCAGGCTGGAGCATAGCCTGGGTGGGGGTTGGGGTGGGGCCCAGTGAAGGCTGGGGTTTTCGTTGAGGCAGCAGGAACGGGAACGGGGTGAGGGGAGTCAGACCCGGAGCAGCAGGAGGATGAGTGGGAAGGGGGAGGACAGCCGAAAACACAGCTGGGTGGATACAGTAGTGCAGCTGGAGGCACAGGGTGGGGGAGGTCCAGAGGTACCTGGGCAGTGAAATGAGTTACCTGCATGGATTGGATGGGCTCAGGGCACAGGGAGGAGCCAAGATGGGTCCTTCTGGCTGGGGGACGGTGGGACCCGGGGGAGGGGCAGGACCGGGGCAGATGGCGAGTTCCCTTCAGGAGTGAACGGGACTGTGACTGAGGGCAGCCAGACACAGAGCCGGGGACTCAGGGGAGACACTGGGCTGAGACCCCTCAGCAGTGTGAAGTGGAGGCTGTGGAGTCACTTTCCTAGGGCGCACACGTGGCTGGCCACGGTGACCACTCAGAAATGAAGAGTTCTGGCCAAGTGGGGTCCCCCGGCTGCGAGGGCTGCGAGGGCTGCAAGCTGGGCAGAGGCAGGAGGCCTGGAGCTGCCAGATGTGCCCAGGTCGGGAGAGAAGTTGCCAACTGGGTTTTATGTGAAACATCTTAATTTTTAAATGTTGGCCAAGGGCCAGAAATATTTTAATGGTGTGAACCAAATTGAATGTATCTGCACATCAGGTTCAGACCCAGGAGGTCGAAGGGGGGATGGGCAGGCGATGAGGACCCTGGAAGGAATGGCCAGAGGGGTGGGAGGAAAGCCCACAGTGGCGGGGCTATCTGAAGGGACAGTGTGACCCTGGTGGGCATGGCGACTGAGGTGCCAGACCAAGGAGGCAGATGAGGACGGGCTGTGCGGGCTGGGGGCAGGATCAAGGGGTTCCCTGGCCTCTGGGCCATCTGTAGGAGGGTGGTTAGGAGGGAAAGGGCACACTCCCCCCTCTCCCCAAGCCTGACAACATGCTCTCTTCTAACCCAGGAAGTTACTGGGACGAAAATACATCCATCGAACAGAACACAGATGAACCATATGCCAAAACGGGAAGGTTGGCTCCCTGTAAGAGGAGTGCATTCAATGTCAGCATCTCAGGCTGTGAACGGAGAGCCGAGGACTCCAACCCTGGGCCTGCTGAGCCGCATACGAGTCACTGAGCACCCAGAGTAGGGGCCTGGGCCCTGGGTCCCGGCACTGGCTCTGGCCTCGGTGCAGACAGCAAGCCTCCCTTTGGGCAGGTGCTTGGTCTGCACCCTGCACTTTCCTGGACAGGCTGCGTGCGGTCAGAACTGGGTCTGGGGGGTGAGAACCTCCCCACTCTGTGCTCCCATATTAGCCACACCAGGTCCCCTGCCTGCCCTCGTGGGCCCCACTCTATGGGGCAGTGAGAAGTCTTGAGGGAAATATGGACAGAACCCACACCCACCAGCTGCTCCTTCTGGGGTAGAAAGCCCTGTTCAGTAACAGCTGGCCAAACAATGCCTCAGAAAACTCTGGAAGCACCGGCAGCGGTTTTTGGATGGAGTATAAGAAGTTGGCACTCTGCGAGTGTCAGGCTCCGTGGGAGATAATGAATGATGACCAAATTACCATGGCCTAAAAACTCCCCCAATTGCATCCAAATTAGCAGAAATAATTATGATTCACTTTAATTAGTGACTAGGGGAGTGAAGCTTTGGGCTGGTGGGCAGAGAGCCCAGCATGGCAGCTGCATGGTAGCCAGGAGGGAGGGGGTCCCAGCAGTGAGGCTGGCGTGGGGACGGGCCCAGGGCCTGCAGCCATTGGCTCTCGTCAGTCTTCCGTCTCAGGAGCGTCTGCTCCATGACAGACAGCGGCATTTTCCACCCTCGCCGCCCCCCTGCCATCGCTGCCTGACCCCTTTTACCACCAGCACGAGGAGGACCTCCCAGGCCTCACGGCTCACCCCCCACACGTGAGCAGGCTCCACTTCACCGATGGGGAAACTTTACAGCTTCATGGGGGCCCGGGAGCTGAGATCAAGCTCACCCAGCCAGGTCTGTCTGGTCCTGGAGCCTCAGCTCTCATCCCTGCATCCGTATTTCCCTCCTCCCTGCGTTGGGGGGCCTCTGGTTCAGCTCCATGAAAGGCCTCACTGGCCACAGACCTCCCAGAGGGTGGGAACCCCCAGGCTACAGCCCATCCCCTGCACGTCCCTGGGACTGGCTGGCCCACACCCGGGCCTCCTACCTTGAGAAACAGCGCCCCCTTGGAGGCCAGGCTGTCGGAGCCCCTCCCGTTGGGGTAACAGTGATAGGCCACGTCCATGACCGGGTAGCGGCTGGCGAAGAAGAGGCCGCTGTTGAGACACTTGAAGCAGCAGCCGCCCCGGCAGCAGCAGCAGCCCTGGCAGCCGTAGACCCCGACGTCATACACGATGTACTCGAAGTAGCCGTGCAGCTGGTCTTTCAGCGTGGTGGCCGCCCGCTTGTCGAACACCTCCTGCAGGCACAGGAAGTCCACGTTGGCAGGGAAGAAGGCTGAGATCTCGTGGTCGAAGGCCTCGTCGGGGTGCCGCCTCCTGCGCGCCGCCGCCTTCTTCACCACCGAGGCCTTGTGCGGGGCCTTCCCGCAGGCGGCGGCCGGCTCCCCGCTGCCCCCGTCTGGCCCAGCGCGCGCCTTCACCAGGGACTCCCTGGAAGCAGAGGGGCTTCCCAGGCTCCCCGAGTCCCCATCCCGCTGGCTGTGGTTGGGCGTCTGGCCCCGCGGACCCCCGCCAGCCCCATTTCTGGCCTGGCATCCAGGGGCAGGGTCGTCAGCTTCAGGGTGCCGCCCGCCCTCGTCGCCGCCCATGCGCACGATGCAAGCATTCTCCAGGCTCCCGCAGTCCACTGAGTCCCCAGAGGCTGGGCCATTGGCAGCCTCGTCACTGGGGTGACGCCCGCTGTTGCCCTTGTATTCCACGGAGGCCGTCCTCTTAATGCTCCCAGGGACAGCCCGGGCCGTGCCATCACCCTGGGGTGACACCAGGCTGCTGAAGCTGGCCGCGCTGATGGAGGTATTGGTGGGCGAGTCGATGTAGATCTTGATCTGGGGCCGGCTGGCCCCATTGCGAATTCTGTGCCCGATCTCTCTGGCCCGTGCTTGGGTGTTAAAAACATTGTTGAGTCTGGCCAGGGAGTCGGGGAGGAGGCAGATGTTGGCAGTGGCGAAGCAGAAGCTTTTGCTGGGACCTGTACCCTTCCATTCACTGAGCAGGGCTGCCCCGCCGGCTGGGCTCTTGTCTTCCAGCCGGGAGTAGGAGTAGGGCCTGCGGGAACACTGCAGGGGGCACCAGAAGAGGAAGCCGAGAAACGCGAAGGGCAGCGAGGTGACCAGGAGGCCCAGGTAGATGGGCATGAACAGCAAAACGCAGAGCAGCTGGCTCTTCTGACAGGGGTCGGGGATGAACAAGGCCAGGAGCCGGTCCAGCAGCCAGTAGCATGGGAAGATGAGGGCCCAGGACACGGCGTGCAGGGCGGACAGACAGCTGTTGGGAAAGGGCGTCGTGTACAAAACCATCGCAGCTCATGGGGCGCCGCAGTCGGCCCTACTACATGTTGTCCGTGGCAGCGCGGGCACGTTCCCGGGTGGGGTGGGTGAGTGGGGCACGGGCGGAGGAGGGGTCACCTCCGGGTGAGACGTGACTCTGGAGGGCTGGTGGCGGGTGTCGGCCAGCCAGTCATGACTCCCCTCAGTGGGCCATGCTAGGCCACTGAGGCCGGCTGGGGAACCTGCAAGACAGAAGGTGAGGGGCCTTTTACTCAGTTTTAGGGGAGTGGACTGGGTGCTAGAGTTGCTGTCCCTCGGATGTGAGTAGGACCAGCAGGCTAGCGGGCTCGCACGAGTGTCTGGGGCCAGGAGCTGGTTGGCCGGCACGCTTTGTTGGCCTGTGAGTGTCAGGGTCTCTTGGAGTAAAGAGCTTTGCGACGTGACTGGCTCTGGCTGAGCATCTTGGTCTTCTAACCAAATTGCCCAGAGTCTGGCACAGCAGAGGAGCACGGCTCTGTGGCTGTTGGGTAGGCAGGTTGGGGACCCTGGAGGATGCCTGGGCCTGACACTGGTCTTGCAAGGAGCCTGGGGTGAGCCTGAGGGGGGCCTCAAACCACAGCCGTCTGTCACTGAGTGTCCCCTAGGTCCGAGTGAAGAGAGAACAAACCCCAGAGAAAAGCAACCCGAGGGTGCTGGGGTAGTGGCAGTGCAGCTGGCAGGACCCCCGACAGAAGGGCTCCCCCATAGCCAGGCTCTCCCTGTGTCCCAGCCCGCAGCAGCAGGCCACTTCCACTGTTTCACCCCCTCTGACCCCTGGCAGAGACACCCACCTGATGAGGATCCAGGGACAGCCCGGACCTTACTAACAGCCAGAGTGGTCATAGCTGCCCAGTTATAAGGGACCTTGATGGTCCCTGCAACTTTTGGAGAAGCTCCTTGGGGCTTCGAGGCCTGACCCAAGCTCCTTCCTTTAAGCTCCTAGGACGCAGCTGCCAGGCCTGATGGAGGCCCAGAGCCGCTGGAATGAGTACACCCCGGTCCCATCTCAGAGCAGGCCCCAGGGCCCCATCCGGGAGAGGCCACCAGGTGCATTTATTGTGCTGAATGTAGAATCTACAAAGTCGAGATGTTTACCCAGCCTCCAGGGACCTGCCGTGGTCATGCTATGGTGAAGTTTGCAGGAGCACAGTCCAGAATTTTCATCACCAGAGCAGCTGGGGAGTCATTTCCTGCTCGCTGTCTCACCGACTCAGCCCAGCTTCTGCCCTGGCTCCTTTGGGGACAGGAGTGGGCACAGGTATGGGGCGGCACCTGTGTTGCCATCCGTCCTGACTGGGAAGGGGGCACAGGCGGGCTTGTCCACCCTGAGGGGCACTGTCACACTGTGTCAGGCCCAGGCTTGACTGGGCCCTGGCTGTGAGGACAGCTCTGGAGAAAAGATTTGGGAGGAGAGGGTCCCTACTGGCCCATGGCCCTCGGGACGGCCGGAGCTCTGTGATGGGTCAGAGGGGAAGGTGGCCTCGCTTCGTAAAAGGCTTCCTGAGAAAGCCCCCAACCTGTGCTCCCATGCGGTGGCTTGTCCCCAACACTGGCTCATCCCCAGCACTGGCTAATCAGGGCTGGTATTTGCTATTAGCTGGGATAGGACTGGCGGTGGGGGAGGGGCGTCTCCCTATTCAGCTGCCTTGTGTCCACGTCACTCCTGCCATAGCCCCCCAAACCCTCCTGGGCAAGTTCCCTCCGTAGCCCTGCCTGCAGTGACAGTGAGTGGCCAGGCCTGATCTTCCCTGGGCTGGCCACAGGGACATTTTTGGTCCCCATTCAGGCATCGCTGGGTTTAGGTAGCCCAAGGGGCCAACAGGCAGCAGTGGCCACCGTGACAGTCTCCTACGATATGGCAGATCTGAGCACCCCAGCCCTGCCTTCACGCCATGCTAGCCCTTTGCAGCTGCCCTGAGTGCCCCGTCCAGAGCCCTCCCCTGCTGCCCTTTGGCAGGGCGTCCGGGTGCTGCCCCTCTCTGCTCCTGCCCGCGGTCCCTGCACGTGCGCCCAGGAGCCGCTGATGCAGCCGACACAAAAGGGCTTGCTATCAGCGGAGCTCGTTTCAAAAGCTCTGTGGTTAATTATTCTGTCTCAGTGAAATGAAAGGAGGGTAAACAAACAACAACACGTTAATTAGTCTGATCTACGCTTTCCCCATGAAAGAGGAGAGCGTGAGTTAAATATCGGAGGCTGGCAACTTCGCAGTGAACCCTGGAGTCCCGCAGGGGCAGCAGGGTGGGACGCGGTTGCACAGGCACTCGGCCTGCACCCCGTCGGGGCCCTTTCTCTTGCCTGTGCCCCCCCCGGCCGCGTGGGCCATCGTGGGTGCCAAGCCCAGGCTCTGTCTCCAGCGAAGAGCAGCCTCCCTCCCCTCCACACTGCAGTTCTCTGCTCCCCTGTCCTGGGGGCTGGCACCTCCGTCCAGCAGTCTGCCATGCATGTCTGATGGGGCTGACAAGTCCCTCGAAGGCCACACATGCTGAGCTGTCACAGCCTCCCCCCCCCCCAGGCTGGGTTGCTCTTCCAGGTTCCTATTTAAAAGCTGACAGTGACTCTGGGTTTATCCCTTGCCCTGGTGTGTGGCTCCCAGGGTTGGTCGGGAGTCCCAGATGCCCTCAGCTCCTCATGGTCACTCCTGAGCCCTGGGGTCAGTAGGGGGGGCTACATAGTGCCCCCAAAAAGAGTGACCTCTGTCCTACAAGTGGAGACCCCAGACCCCCCCTCCCCCACCTCACTGCTCCATGCTCAGCTTGGGCCCCAGGCCTGGCTCGCCCGAATGAAGCCCTGCCACCCAGGGGCCCACTGATCCTCTGGCTCGTGGCCGGTGACACAGGGATGGCAACCCCTGTCTCCCAGGGCTGTCATGAGGATGAAAGCCGGACAGACCACTAAGATGGCCGGCCCTGTTCTCTTCCCTACCTCCCCTGACCTCTGCCCCCTTCAGGTCATCAGAGATGCTGTACACTGTGTCCACGTGGGAGCCCCTTCACTAGCTCGTTCTTCCCCCTGCAGAGAGGCCTGACTGGGCCTGGTTGTGACGAGGAGGCCGGGCCGGGAAGCCAGGATGGACAGAGGGAGCGGAGAGCACTGTAGTTTGCAGGTTGACCTGGGTGGACAGGGAACTGGCCTAGGGAGGTTGGGGAGCCCAGACAACCCCAAATTTAGAAGGGAGTGGGAGAGCGCTTGGTCAGGTCCTGGCCAGGGCCCGGGAGGTGGTGGGCCCAGCCACGCTGGGGCAGACGTGGGACGACGGCAGCAAGCAGCTTTACTCTGCAGTTGTTCCTGTGGGTTACTGATGACCTGCAGTGACCTGTCAACACTGAGACAGCCTGTCGCTAACCTGTGGCTGGCTGCCACCACAGCCTGGGAAGGGGGGTCTTGGACTGCTCCAAGGCCAAAGCCCATCCCCCTGTGCACTGTCTTTAGGGCCCCTGGGGCCAGCTGCTCTGCCACCCCCTGGTAGGGCATCCTCAGGAATGGGGCCCAGCCAGGTCTGGCCCGGTTTGGGTGTTGAAGACAGAGGGTAGGGTGTGTCCCCAACAGCCTCTGGGCAAGCTGCAGTGGGCAGGACCTCTACCACTGTGTGCCGAATGACACGGACACCAGGGCTCCCAGTCCACTGCCCGTCTTCCTGGGCAATGGTCCTGGCATGCATGCTATGCAGAAGACCTACTGCACAGAGGCTCAGAGGGTCCTGAGTGGGTGCTGACTTTGAGTTTGAATTTCTTCTACAGTGGGAAAGTGAGCAAATCCTTAGTTCTGCTGGCTGAGGCCAGCCCTGCCCTCACTGAGGAAGCCTGCATCATCTTTTGGGATCTCCGAGCCTTGGAGAAGTAACTTCTGGAAAGTCGATGAGGGTCAGGAGTTTCCCCATGTGAAGTTAGGATGGGGCCTGTCGCTCCTTCAGGGTCCTTGCACCTGGTCCTCATCTTTGCTGAGGCTTCTACAGAGTAGCAGGGCTGGGAGTCCAGGAGCAGAAGGACCTCCTCCCATCCTCTCTGTGCCACAGGCTCCTGTCTGGCAGGAGCTGGGCCAAGCCCCAGGTTTCCGCAGGAAAGGCCGTGAGGATTGCTCCAATCCAATTACTGGAATGTGCTCACATCAGCTGGCAGCCCTGAGATCGGCCAGCCCATTTCTGCCTGGATGTCTGCCAGGGAGGGGTTGGCATGGCAACGTGAGCTCTGACTGCTGAAACTTGAAGTCAGTCACCTCGGAGCTGGGAGGACAGGAGGAACGACTGGAGAGACCGCCTTTGTGAGTGATGCAGGTCGGACAGACCGGTGCAAGTCCCTACAGGCCCCATCCCACGAGCAGAGCTGGGATCTGGGGTCTGTGGTCTGGCATGACACGTGCCACAGTGGCTGTGGCGACTGCCGCTGATACAGCTGCACCGGGTAAATGCCTATCGCCCTTCTAGATCCTGAACACCTGCCTGCCCTTTCTTGAAGCCCTCCTCAGCCTCCCTATCCCTCCCATGCACTGTCCTCAACTGTCCCTCTGATCAGGCACGTTTCTGTTTGCGCATCAGGCCAGCGCCGTGTGCCCCCCACCACAGCCTGGGAGCTCCCAGTGGAGACTCAGGCCAGTCCTAGCCTGCCCCACGTCCAGCTGTGGCAGACCCACTTCCATCGGCCCCACTCCAGTCCAAGGGGAGGGCCGTGAGCTGCCTCAGACCAGTCAGCACCATGGCCCCCCGACCCCAAGCTGAATGGGTCACATGACCCACGCTTCCTCTGGAGTTCACTGGGCCTCTTGGCAAAGAAGACTGCATTTCCTCTGAGATGGAAACACTTAAGAACCTGAAGCTTCTGGAGCCTTCCTGGAGAGTGAATCCAATGCAGAGGGGAAAACCTTAGGGCTGGAAGTGGAGAGGCCAAATCACAGTGACATATTTGAGTTCCATTTTCCCTGTGCCTGAAGCCAACACAACTCCTAGACTTTCTTGTTAGTAAGTCAACAAGTTACCCTTGTATTTGTGCTAGTCACTTCGAGTTGCATTTCTGTCACTTCCCACCAAAGGGACCCTGCCTACTACATACCAGCTACATGCTTTCTAAAACCCAGTTCTCATCAGTTCCTCTCCTGTGAAAACCTCCTGTGACCCTGGCCTGCCCATGGGGCCGAGGGGGCTCCCTCCCTCCCGCCTGGAGGCCTTCAACTCCTGGTGCCCAAGGGTTGTGCTCAGTGGGCATCCTTCAGGTGACAGCCCTGCCGACATCACAAACGCAAACTCTAGGGTCACCCGTGCTGGGCACTGGACACTCTGCTGAGCTGACCCTCTGTGCCACAGTTTCTTCATCTGGCGAGCAACGCGTAGCAACCCTCCATCTAGTCAGAGATGATACACAGGCTGCCCTCACACAGTGCCTGCCACGTCTCTTGTAACATTTTTCTTACTGCCACTACTGGTAGTTTTCTTGCTGCAAAGGCCCTCAAGACACAGCTAGAACCTCGAAGTTTCCTCCTTGTAGTTTAGTCGCCTGACAAAGAAGGCGCCCTCCTGGCTGAGAGGCGAGGTGGTGCGGCGGAGCTGTCTGCTGTGGGCTGTTGTGCCAGCCCGAGTCACGGGCTCCTGCAGCAGCCAGGTGCAGAGAGAGGGGCTATAAAATTTTCAAAGAAACTTTCTGTGGGAGCTATTAATGCATCATGTGGTTTCTGAGAATAGGAACAGGCTGCAAGCAGCTCCGTGGCACTCCCTCAATTAGCCTCGGCATTTCCCTGTCAGAACTCAGAAAGCCCAGATTAAGTTGATTCTTGCGTGACTGGAAAGCAAATCTCAAGCCAGGTTGGCACTGTATGTGCCCGGGGTGCCTGAGACAGCCTCATGTTTGAGACAGCAGCGCCCTGTGTTCAGGACCTGGCACTGCAGTGACACGGGGCAGCTGCCCCAAGAGCCTGGGCTCTGTCACAGGAGTGGCCGAATTTGAGGATCTCAGCCCCCTATCCTCTACTGCCTGCCATTCCAGAATCATCTATTGGTGACCGAAAGGGGGCCACTAAGGACAGGCTGGGTGCTGGCTAGCCCCGGAATCCACATCTGAACCATTTTGAGCAGCATCCCTCATTCCCGTGGGCCCTTGTACTACACCCCAAAACCTGCCTGCAGCCAGATCTGCCTGCTTCGAGTCTGCCGTGAGCTGAAGCCCTCAGGGCTCCCCCAGTCCTGTGCTCTCCGGGAGGCTGAGCCCTGCCTGGGGTGCAGGGAGACAGGGGGTGAGGGCTTCTTCCGTGATGAACCTCAGGTCTGGGCTCACTCTGTTCACAGCGTCTCTCCACATGGGCCCTGACAGGGCCGCTCCGGGGCCGGCCTGGAGCAGGCAGTCATGACCACCAGGAAGGAAGCTCCAACTTCCTTTGGTGAGGCTCAAATCCGGGGTCACTGCCAACAGCTGGGCACTTAGATGGGCAAGGGCCTCTCGCCTCCAGTGCTGAGACCGCCCAGGTGCTGGGGCCTGAGCCTGGACTGAGTCTCGCAAACAGCCACAGGTGGGGGATCCTGGAACTCCCCAGCGGGTCGTGTCACCTCCCTCAGGTGAGCGCTGTGGCATCTGCTGCGTGACTGAGTGCCAGCCCCCAACATGCCCCTCGCTGGCCAGTGCCGCCTCCACCCGCAGGAGAGACCCTCCCAGGGATGGGGACCAGGAGGAATCTGGCTTCTCTCAGGCTCTGCCATTGAGGCTTCTGTTCCAGCCAAGTGCCTGCGTCTCTGACATGAGAGCTGATGTTGATGGTTCACAAGCCGAACGAGGCTGGGAACACACTTTGCTTGAGAAGAAATGACAACATACTTTCTGTGGGAGTAGAACTTTAAATACACGTCCACACAAATGGTGTGATTGATGCGGACCCAGTGTTCAGCTGCGTCTCAAGCACAGCCTTTCCCCCTGGGATGGATTGGCCGACCAAGTAGTGTGTAGGCATTTCAAGGCACCAGAGAACGCAGAGGAAGACAACAAGCCTTCCTAAAACAGAACAGGCTTGCTAAAACTCTTCTGAAGGGAATCATTTCGCATTTGGCCTTAAGTTTTCTATGCAAAGAACATTTAACACACTGAGTCCTAGAGGAGAATTTATGCAGAGACTAAAAAGCAAATCAGTGTGAATGAGTAAATAAATCAGGCAAAAGCATCTCTCCAACCCCCCTGCCGCCCCAAGGAGCTGGGCCCGAGGCCAGATTTCTGGACCGAGGCTGAATCTCACTCACTACCGAGGGCTGATGCCCTTGTCCTGGGACCTTTCAGAGACCTTGGACCCTTGGCCACTGCAATACTGAGGCTCTCCCTCTGCACATGGTACCACAGGAGCTCTTGGCTCACAGAACCGGCCAGAAAACCACCTCCCCTTGAGAGAGGGTACCCCAGCTCAGGCCAAACCATGGGCTGCCTTTGGGGCTATGCAGGGCCTGCCCCAGAACGTGCAACTGGGAGAGGATTGGGGGCAGCTGGGTCCGCTGCTCAAGGGGGTGAGACCTGGAGCTTTGCATCAGATGGTGAATCAGTGGTTTGTCCACAGCAAAGACCAGTAGGGAAGGGACAGTGGGGGTCTAGAGTGGCCCTAGTTCCCTCTAAGTTCTGCCACCAAAGCTGCCTTCCAAGCGTCTTCTGAGGCTCTGGGTTCCAGTCACCCTCGACCCCCCAGCAGTGGTGGCCCCGTGCACACCTGTTCCTGGCTGTGGAACCCTATGCTTCTGAAAAGGGTGGCAAGAGCTCTTGGCTCTGGCTGTGGAGGTTGTGTCCCCGAATTGCTGGTGTAGACATGCTAATGAAGAGAGTGACCACCTTCATTCAGGAGTGACTGATTTAAAATGGGACAAGCATGCTTTGTCCTTGTGAAGGTAAGGGTAGACTTTTACTTTTTGCTCACATCTGCCTACAGGCCTGGGACTGGACTCTTGCCTCACTTCCTCTGGTCCCTAGAGCAGCTGGAGCCTGCTTTCTAGGCAGGAGGCAAGATTGCACTTCCAGGTCCCCTTGTGGTTGGGTAGATCATGTGACTAGCTCTGACCAATGAGCTGCGAGTAAAAGTGCTGGCAGCACTGCTGGGCCAGAGTACTTAACAGCAGGTGTGAGACCTTCCAGAGTTCTGTCTCTGCCACCTGCATCTGCAGGATTTGAGTTGGTGGCTGCTCTGTCAGCCTGTGTCCCAGGTTGGGGAGACATGGAGCAGGACCCCAGCTAATTCATGTGTAGCTGGGGGGAAAAGAAAACCTTTCATGATAAGCCAGCATAACCCATCCCATCCTGACCGACAGATGAAGGCTTCTGATTCAGCATTTAATCAGCCTATTTACCAAAAATAGGCCTTACTGAGGGACAGCTCTCGATTTCCTAGGAATATAAACAGAACTAGCCTTCAGACCCTCCTCTCTTCCACAAAGATCTTCATTTTAAATAGTAATAGTGATGTTCCTCTGCCCTGAATCCTGCTTTGTGTCCATGGTCCTCAGCACCATGAGGCCTCAGGGGAACTGAGCCGTAATCTTTTAATTTCTAGTGGAAACTGTTTCTGCTGAGAGACGAGGTGCTGGCTGGAGGTACAGGCAGGAAAGTAAGCCCGTAGACATGGGCAGGTAAGTCCATCAGAAGCGGCTCACAGAGGTCAGTGTAGGGGGTCGACCCCAGGCCCCGAGCAGGGCATGCAGCAGGCGGGCAGGCGGGAGTGTCGAAGGTGGGCTGCGGGGACTACAGCGTGAGATGGAGTCAGCAGCCTGTGCTTGACATCCCGGGGCCAGCCCTAAGAGGCCGGGAGGGGCCAGACACTGCCAGGTCATGCTGGCTGACAGGTGCGTGCCAGGGCTGGCGAGGGGAAGGGGCCGGGCAGCAGCTGGTAGACTGGTAGGCTGGGGGTGCTCGGGATATATTTCCTATGAGTCAGCAGCAGCACTGCGACTGCAAGGGATATTTCACAGCTAAGGCCAGGAATCTCTGGGGGCAGAGCCTTTGCTTTCTAGGTGTGTGTATCTGAGTGTGGGGGTGCCCTCCTAGAGGGTGTGGAGACAGGAAAGTGGTAGGTTGTGGGTGGAACCAGTCGTGAGCAAGGGAGGGAGGTCAGGTGGGGCACCAGAGAGCTGAGAACAGGCACTGGGAAGGCAGTCACTTGAGAAGTCCCAACTGCCAGGCCACCGTGACCATCAGATCCAAGAATGCAGGCCAGGAGGGGATCGGGGGTGTGGGGTGAGCAGCTGTGGAAAACGGGCCGAGAAGAGGATCAGACACACTCACTTAC
The DNA here is from genome assembly GCA_004024845.1 of Tonatia bakeri. Taxonomy (NCBI): domain Eukaryota; kingdom Metazoa; phylum Chordata; class Mammalia; order Chiroptera; family Phyllostomidae; genus Tonatia; species Tonatia bakeri. The sequence goes on from PVIA01004719.1 coordinate 85,406, forward strand.
AGTTTATCCCTAGTTGGATCTGTGGAATTTGAATGTTTACAATATCGCTTAGCATCCCGCCTGCACCATAAAGACCCAGCCCGCTCAAGCAATGAGCCCGAGAGCCCAGCGTGCGGGCCGGGCCTGTGTCCCGCTCTGGGAGGGCTGAGTGAACCCGGGGCTGGCTGGGGTCTGGGTGGCCGCCCAGCCTGGGGCTACTGGCATCACCACCACTGCTAGACAGAAGGTGGACAGGGTATCTCACCAGGTGTTCTGGTAAAGTTTTGGGAGGAAAATGAACAGAACAGAGGTCAGCACCAATGAGGAAACGGTTTGTGCAGTTTCAACCAGATCTGCTATAAGCAATGGGCCCAACAGGAGGCTGCAGCTGCTCGGTCCTCATCTGTCTCTCCGCTCCCTGCCCCTTGGTGCCGGGCCATCCTCCTTGTTCCCTTCCTGCGCTGGGGACTGTGCCTTCTCAGAGCCCCTTGTGGCCCCCTCCTCTCCTGCTCGCCCCTGCAGAGCTGGACCTCCCCTTGCCTCTTCTCTCTGTTGACCCTGAGTCACCTGTTTCCTGTGACAGCCCGCCCAGGCGTCTCTCCTGATCTCTGACCCCGTACATTTGATTGGCAGTTCTTCATCTTCCCCTAAAGATTCGTTTCTCTTCTACTTCTCTAGCACCAGCTCTGCCCCTGAGCCGTCCCAGGGCCCTTCCTCCTCTGACCTGCCCTCTGTTCCTCCTCCCGACCCCCTGCCCCCATTCCCACGGCCACCATGCTCAGTCCAGGCCTCGCCCTCTTCCACCTGGATCCTGCAACTCCACTGTCTGGTCCCCCTGAGCTGGCCCCCTCTCTTCTGGTCCATGCAGCAGCTGGCGGGATCTTTCTGTACTGCACACTGGGCCACACTGCTCCCCTATTAAACTTTTCAGTGGTCCCAGCTGCCCCCAGGAAGATGCACCTGGCAGAGAAGGAAGGGCAGGGAAGGGCAGGCTGGGCCCAGCAGCCTGATGGCTCTGCTCCTCCCCTACTTCTGGAGTCCCGGGTTCCCTGCCCTGCACAGTTCCCACCACGCCCTGTCGGACCGCCACACCTTTGCTGGGGCTCGTCCCTCGTAGCCCTCATCTGTGCAAAGGGAGAAGGCCTCAGCAGAGGGGCCTGGGTTTGGAAGTCCCAGGGATGGTCTCTTCACCAAACCCTAGCCAGTCCCTTACTCTCTGGCCCCAGAAATAACTAGAGACCTTTGGCTTAAACAGGCCCTCTCTCTCTAGACACCTGGTGGTTCCAGTGCGTTTATCGTGTGTTTGCAGTCTGCACACCAGAGAGGTGACCAGCCCCTCCCAAGCTGCCTTCAGATCTGCCCAGTTGGAAACAGGCCTGAGAGAGAGGAGGCCTGAGCAGTGTTGGTAAATTTCTTCCCTCGAGACAAAAGGAGGGAGACTCTTAAGTGTAGGCCCTATGGGGTGACTCTGCAGGACCAGGGACCCTGCCCTCAGGGCCAACACCGGCAGCCTCCAGTCCTGGGGAATGTGAGCCCTGGGTCCCAGCTCTGAGGCCCGTGTCCCCTGGCAGGCATTCAGGGTGTCGTCCCCTCACCTGGGCCTGTGTGTCCGGCACGTAGATAACAGGGACCCTGGATGACTGACTGACGAATGTCAGCCCTGCCCCCTGTAAACCTGGGGTCCAGCCAGGGTGGCTTCAGCAGTCCCGCTCATCCGGGACACCAGCAGCCTACTCAGGGCCGCAGACTCATTCCTGCCCTCCCTTTCTTCCTCTGTCTCGGTGGGGTGGGGCCACGGCTCTGAGCCGGTCCGTGGCAAAGACACGAGGGAGACTAGAAGTAAGCACAGACGAGCAGAACTCAGAGATCCACTTCTTGGGGACATCTGAGCAGATGTCGCACAGCACACACCTCCCAGGATGTGCTCTTCACACCAATGGGGCGCTACCCCGAGTGGGCACCGTTGGCCCCATTTACACTTGAGAAAACTGGGGCCCAGAGCGGTAAATGCCAGTCCCTGGGAGGGGCAGCCAGGTCACCTAACTCCAATTTTCCTTTCCTCTCTACCTTTTTCGGCAAGCTGGATACAAACAACACGCAAACGAATTCGAGACATAGATGAACGCTGCCAGGACCAAGGCCCCTAGCTCCAGGACAAGTTCTCGGGAACAGTAAAAAACTCCCACCCCACCTCTCGGGTCCTGCCTGTTTCTACCCTCAATCCCCACAGAACGAGATGCCCACCATTTTCTTCCAGTCCCCTGAGGTGACATTTATCACCCACGCTCACTGAGGCCTTGGTGAGGATCCCAATAATCTTCCTCCCTCTGTGTGGGCTGTCGGCCTCACCTGCCTCTTTTGTTCTCCCACCCTGTCACCATCACCTTGGACCCCCAAACTCCCCACTCCAGCCTGGCAACATGGAAAACATTGAACTTGCCAATCTTTGACAGAAGAGAGGTTCTTGTAATGGTCTTGCTCTCTTGGCTCCCGGGCTGAGGTTCCCACGTTAGGGGGCTGCTAGTTTCTGCTGTTATTCCTGAGAATGGCCCAGTAGTTTGAATTATTTCTCTGGGATGGGTTCAAGAGTAGAGTTACTTTAAAGTTTCCGCTGTGTGTTACCAAGCTGCTTCCCACCCAAGTTGTTTGAGCGTGCCTGTTTCACAGCATCCTTACCAGCTCTGGGTTTTAGCATTAACATTTTTAAAAAGAGTTTATTGGATAATGAAATCTAGTTCCATTTTCCAGGGTAGTTAAATTGTATTCCTTCATTTTTTGTGAGGTGCTGCCTCAATCCTTTTTTACGATTGAAGGAGTCCTGTTTTCCCCCCCAATTTGGGTGTACCGGATGTACCCCTCCCCCGCCCGGGAGTCCACGGGAGGGCTGGTTCAGACTAGGACCAAACTGCCCGCCCGATTGCTTAACCCAGAACTGTGTTTTCAGACTTTCTAGCCAAGCAGCAGAGTCTTATCTTAAATAACCTCACAGAGCCCCTCTGTGTAAAAAACACTAATAAACAGCCTATGAGGGAAGGCCCGGAGTGCTATCTCCCTCCCCTTCCGGAGCCCCTGTCTTACCAGCGGAAGGGCCTCGGGATCTTCTTTTCCTTCTGGGTGAGGAGGGTGTCACTCTGGAGTCAAGGACCTGGAAGGACGATGGCCGGTTTACAAAGGTGCCTGGAACTCAGCCCACGGCCGAACAGCCCAGTACAGGTGACCCAGGTACAATGGCCCAGGGGCCCCACCCAAGCTGCGGGAGGCACTGCCGCACCCTCCCCCGCCCCCTCCACTGCTGTGCTCGTGGACTTAGTACAGCCAGAGGGGGCGGGGATGGAGGTTTGTGTGGCAGCCCGCCGCCCTGCCGCGGGGAGGCGGATTCAGAGCTCCGGCCGGGGTCCTGGGACTGATCTGACAGGTGAAGGTGGCACAGTCGGACCTCTCCCTGGAGTTTTTTGTGATCTCATCCTTGCAAAGAGAGCTGGAGATGGGAGAAAACTTAGCCCAGACCCAGGAAGGGGGACAGTGGCTCCCGGGCCCCGGGCGGGTGGAATGGAGGAGGAAGCGTGTGGAGAGGAAGCACTAGAAGGATTTCGCAGTGGATAAGAGGGAAGGAGTAGGCAGGACTGTGGAGGAGAGGCTCAGAGGGGGCACTCTGTGAACCCAATGGGGTCTTTGGAGGGGATAGTGGCCCGGGGCGCTCACGTGAGCAGAGGCCTTTGGAAACGATGCTATCAGCTTCCCGCCTCCCTCGCAGATAGCCTGAGGATCTGCTGCCCAAGACACTTGGACCCCACCGGGCGGGTCTTTGTAGGTGTAGTTTCTCTGGCCTGGCCCCACTCTTCCAACTCCGCTCCTGACCTCAGGCGCTGGCCCTGACTTCTGACCCAGGCACCCTCTGAGCCCACTCTTTGGCCTCAGATAAACAGCCCTGGTTCTTTTGTCCAATCCCAAGTCCAGTCTCAGACGTTCTAGCTGAATCCCTGGCACCTGGCCCCAACCCTTGGATTCGGGCCCAGGAAATTCAGCCGCCCCCTCCCAACTTCCGGCACGTGCCCCTTCCAGCGCTCCTTGGCTCTCTGCCTTCAGGAGCGAGCTCTGCTGCCTGGCCCAAAGTCGCCTACCACGCCCACATCCTGAGTAGGTTGACTGCCCCTTCCCAGGGCCCACTGGGTCATCCCCCGTCCTTTATACACACTTATTTTTGTAAGTCAGCCAGTTACTATTTCAGAAAAATCTGAAACTGGAGTCCCAGTCCCTCTGCCCCCAAGCCAAAGATGTTTGCAGAAGGGCTGGAAGGAGTGTCTCCTCACTTGGCGGACTGTTGGTCCCTCCTGATTAGGAATCCACATAGAAAAGCTCCAGTGAGGCTTGGGTTCCAGTCAGCTGGATGGCCTGGGGGATGCTATTTAAGCTGTGAGTTTCAGAGGCCCCCTCCTCCGTGGCACTGGGGGTCACCACAAGGCCTTGAACGGCCCTGGCCAGGACCCAGTGAATGTGGGTACTCGGTGTTGCCAGATTAGGGCCGGAGAAGGAAGCCAGAGCTCCTGGGTCCTTGCTCTACTTGAAGTGACCCGTGTTCCCCTAAGGGCCCTTGTTTCGGTGTGGGCACCTTGGCTGATTCTGTGTGAGTTAAGCACCTGGCAGGCATCTCTCCCCACCCATAGCCTGGGGGTCTGAACTGCTGAGTGGTCAGGGGGAAGCCTGCTGTCCTGGCCTCCAGGGGAGGCCCTGTCCCCTGCACCTGGGAGACACACCTGCCAAAGTGACGACCTGCAGGAAACTCTGTCCTTCACCCTTTTGCTGGGCTCACCTGACTCCGGACCAGAGGCTGGCAAGCATGTGGAAGTGGGTATGAGAGAGGCAGGCCCCTTCAGAGCCGTCCTGGCCTGGGTGAGACTCTCAGCTCCCCGCCTCCTCTCAGAGGGGAGCACTTCACTCCTCGTCTCTCTGGAGAAGTCTGACAGAGGGTCTTCGTGCTCAGACATTCCCTGAACTGTCCCCAAAACTCTCCCCCACCATCTGCATAGCCTCTTTCCTTTACCAGACTCTTTTGGGGAAAAAAATCCCCTGTGTGTTTTTTCAAAATAGAATTAAATAACAGGAACTAACTATTTAGGGAGGAGTTCCTGAAGGGAAATGGAATCTCTACAACCTTGAAATTACAGGACCTTTTCTCATCTCAAAAGAAAAGAAAAACATGTCGGATCGTTGATATCCTGAGCCAGACCTTGTTTTGAGATGTGCTCTCCTCTGTCCTTTCACAGACTACCACCTTTCTCCCCCCTTGAAAATAAGATCGTGTCAAGTCTGGGGTTAGAAATGGGGAAAATCCTATCAGAGCCTCCCTCCACCAGCCACACATCTCGGCACCCTCCCAGGCGAGCAGAATCAGCGCCCACCACACCCCAGCTCAGCATCCTCCTTCAAAACGCACCGGTAGGAAATGGTGGAACAGAAGGATCTTTCATCCCCAGTGAGTGAGGCCCGCAGCGCTGCTCTCCTAGCTCTGGAAGCTCGAGGTGCCTGGGCTCAGGGGAGTCGGGGCCTCTTGCTTAAATAGGCAGTGGGAGTGGGGCAGGGCAGGCCTGAGGGGGAGGGAAATTGGGCTGTTCACCCAGCACAGCAAGGCAGTGTCCATGGAGCCAGCCATGGCTCTAAGCACACGCCTGCTTGCTTGTCCACCAGGGCCTCAAGCCCACAGGCCCCTAGACCACAGACCAGCACCTGGGGTGACCCCTGATGGGCATGCAGCTGCGAGTGAGACCCAGCCCGGTCAGCAGAAACAGCCGTGGGCTTGGACCGACCTGCACCCCAGACCAGTAAGTGGTGGCTTCAGGCCAGGCATTTCTCCAAGCCTCAGTTTCTAATTTCTTGAAATAATAATAACACTGATTTGGTGGGTCCAGAAATAATGTTTGCAAAGGGCCTGACACCTGGGAGGTTGATTTACTTATGTACGTTGTAGTGCTGGGGCCAGGCGCCTTCAGCAAAGTTCAAGCCCAGAGAGTGTGGGTAACACACACAAAGTCACACAGCCCTCCAGCCAAGTGTCCGAGTCAGACTTCAAGCAGATCTGAGAGTAGGTTGGGGTGGCAGAAGTCCCTTACGGTGAGGGTGGGGAGCAGCTGCTGGCCTTGGGGGAAGGTCTCGACTAAACTCTGGTGAAGGAGTTATCTCTAGACCCTCAAACCAAGGCAAGGAAGGAAGCATGGTTGAACAGCCTTGCTCAGATGGCCAGTGTGCATTTGGTTGAGACCTCAGGGGGTGCAGAAGTACCCCAGAGTAACTGCTAGGGCAACCACCAGCTGCCCCCCGACCCTGCCACTGATTCAAATGTTGCAGCCCCAACCCCCAACATGGCTGTATTTGGAGATGGCGCCTCTAAGGAAAAAATTAAGGTTAAATGAGGCCCTAAGGGTGGAGCCTTGATCTGATAGGATCAGAGTAGGAAAGACATCAGAGAGCTCCCCCCTTGTCACACAGGCGAGCAGGAAAGGCCAGGTGAGGACTGCGAGCCAGGAAGCATGATCTCACCAGAAACCAAATCAGCCGGAACCTTGATCTCGGACTTCGAGACTCCAGAACTGTGAGAAAACACATTTCTGTTGTTTAAGCCACTCAGTCTGTGGTGTTGTTTCAATGGCAGCCCCAGCAGACTAGTGTAACGGATGAGATCGAGGGGTGGCTTGAGGAGTGTGGAAAGGACCAGAAATGAATGTAGAAGTTTCCGGCTCAGGCAACTCCATGGGCACTGAGGTCGCTCACTAACCAGGGGTAGGTGAGTGGAGGCAGTTTGTGGCGCTGAGGGATATTTGCAGAGACGTGACCTTGTGACTGGGATAGTCAGGCCTAGAGCTCCGAGCAGAGGTCTGGGCTGGCTCTGGATTTGGGAATTATTAGGAGTGATTACATTTCAGAGCACTTATTCTTTCTTTTTTGATCAGTCCATTCTAATTCCAATGTCATATTATATCAGCTTTTATCTTTTATGTTTTTATAAAAAGTCAGACCTTCTCCCTTGCTTTTAAAAAGTTTAACTTTTTTATTATTTCTCCCCAACAAATTCTCCCCAACTTCTAAATGAGTTTGTTTTCTTCTACTTGTACAGAGCAAGTCTTGTTTAGGAGCATAACTGATATGTGGTTAGAACTGAATATTTTTCCTGAGGTCCATCTGGTCTTCCTATTTACAATGTCAGTTCTCTTGTTTTATCCAATTTCAAAAGATCATAACTCCCTACACTTCCCCAGGTCATTTATCATTCAGAAATTTAGCAACTGCTTGTGTCTTCCCCTTAGGGTTGCACTGGAAAGGTACAGTGTGTTTACTTTAGTTCTAAGCCGAGCTGGTTTTTCATCTCTGACAACTTTTCTTGCATTATTTCTTTCCTGATGTTTCCCGCATCATATGCCTCATCCCGTTTATTTCTCCCTCTTGTTTTAGGGCTACGAGACCATTTCCCATTTTTCAAATCCATTATTTCCACCACTGTTGGTTTTCTTTGTCTGTATTTCCGGTTTGATGTTTTATGTTGTCCTCAACATCACTGAGTTCTTTGTTCTCTTGTTTCAGTAATGCCACCTACTACTTCTAGGCGGTTTTCAATTCTTTTATAGTTTTTCCATTGCTTGTTCTGATATGCTCCTGTTAGTAATATTCTGGCCATTTATTTACAGCTGCTTTGAGGGAGGTTCTGAGTAACTAAGATCTAGTCCATCTTGTTTCAAAAAAGATTTAAGCCGACTTAATTTGTGTTCCATGTACAACATAATGAGACCTTTTTTTTAAGAAGTGAAAGAATGAGGACTAAGGGAAAATAAAGGTAGAAAAAACACAGGCATCCGAGCAGATCCGCAGACGGGGTGAGGGGAAGGCCTCTTGATTCTGATGGCGGCCTCGGGTGGCGTCTTACGACCCAGGCTTGTCCTTTTGATTTTTGTTCGTGGTGTTGAAATGACCCATTGTTTCATGTTACAGCTCGAATGGCCACAGCCCAGCAGAGACCCCCATGGTAGGACTCTCTCCGAAAGCCCCTTCTGCGGGAAACACTTTTTCCCTCCCAGTGGGGATGGAACTGAAAATTAACCGAGGCAATTTAGGAGAAACACACGTGAGGGTAGGTGTGGGCTGGCCGCCTTGAAACAGTAGAACCGGTGCCTCCCGCTTGTCCTCCAGAAGCCAGGATTGACTGAACAGCTGATGAGCCGGGTGTCTCCTGCACTCTGAATCAGACAGTTTCCCCGGTTCTTGGTGGCAAGTGTAAGCGGGGGTGGGAGGGAGGCTTCTCCCGGCCCCCTGTTCCCACAGAACCCCCAGTGGCCTCATTTCGAGCGTCTAAGGAAACAATTTTCCGAGTTGACAGATTGATTGCTGTATGGGTGGTTACCAAAAAAGAATCTATTTTATTAGCTGTTTGTCTTGCAAAGTGAAATCGTTTTTTTTTTAAACTTTATCAAAATGTCATTGTCCCAGGGTTTAAGAGCATGCCCTCTGGCTTTGCAGGAGGATCCCCGGATCCCACAGGTAAAGAGCCAGGTCAGGGTCTGGCGGATGAGCCTGGGATGTGGCGGCTCAGCCTTAGGCTCTCTCGGGAGGGTGTGCAGGGCCAGCTGGGCACCAAAGGGATGTCACCAAGCCTCATCCTTGGGCCTGAATTGTCTTTTTTTTTAATACATCAAGAAAAAAAATCTAGACATTCATACACATGAGAGACTGTATAAGTAGCTTTGCTTTCTGTTTGAGGAGGAAATAGAGAACATTCCACTTATTCAAGCAACTGTATTAAGCAATTAAAAAGTATTTGGTGTCATACTGATGGCAGTTAGAGATAAAGACGGGAGGGGATGTTGGGGGGCATGGGGGAGAAGACTGAGAGTGGTGGAGGACGGCCCTGCCCTCCCTGCCCCCACTCCCAGCTCTCAGCCTCAGGGCAGAGACTTACCCAGAGTTAAGGCCAGCCCCTCCAGCTCTGCAGTGCATTTCTAGTGCCTGCTGCCCCTCTTCCCTGGCCGCCACCTCCCCTCCGGCCTGGCTTCCTGCCTGCATGGGTGCACCGGGCCGGCAATGGAGCCCTCCCATCATGCTCTGAGTCCGAGCCCGATTCCCACCACGAGCAGCTGAGTTCGTTCTGCCCTTGTTCAGCATCTCCGGGCTCCCTTTGAGCCCAGAACAAACCCTTCTACTTACCAGGTGAGGGGGCCCTGCCCTCCTCAGCCTCACATCTGTCTTTCCTTTCCTCCCACTCGTTCCCTCGACAGCCCCGACCTTTGGCACTCATCCTTCCCGGAACACGCCACACCCTTTCAGGCCTCCAGGCCTTTGCCTGTGCCGTGCCTTGAGTCTAGAACACCCTTCCTGGTTGGTCCACCCAGCACCAGTCCTCTAAGGCTCAGTTCTACAGCCAACGCCCCCTGCCCCTCAATCGCACCCCCCTGGGCTTTGTACCAGCAGCCTGGAGCCCCCTGAGCACCAGGCACAGAGCCCAGTCCCTGAGAGGCACCCAGGGACCCTTGGCTGAATTAATACAAGGGTTTCTAGCCCAGTCAGAATGTCCATCATCAAAAGGTTCGATTCCCTCTGTGCATACCAGGCAGGTGCTATGAGAAAATTGCTCCCAGCTGTTTGAACTAGTATGTCAATCAAGCTGCTTTGTATAAAGGGAGATACACAAATTGTAGCCTTAACGGTTAGAAGACTGTGTGGACGCACATGTGTGGCGTTAGCCCCCAGAGCTTGCTGAGGTCACCATCTTCATCAACTTTTTGGGGGTGTCTGCTGTACTGAGAGTGTCCCATGCATAGCCTCTTGTTTAACCCCCTAAACCTTTTAGAGAGGTTAGGTATCACTGTTCAGATACTCAGAGAGGGAAACCGAGGCCCAGGGAGCTTAAGTAGTCACTGACAGTAGTCACTGTCTTGAGTCACACTGCTAGAAACTCATGGCTCGTTCTGCCTAGGGTTTCCCTCCTACGGGGCTCTGCTGCTCAGGAGGCGCCCCCAGGCGAGGGAGACCAGCCAGGGCTCTGGGGAGGCTTGAAACCACCCCCACGCCTCTTTGCTGCTGCCCTCCTCTGTCCGGGGGGTGTGAGGTGGGTGCTGCCACTGTCTGTCCTGAGCGCCTGCATGTGAATTGGCCCACAGCTCGTTGGCTTGGACAGAGAACTGATGAGGCTTGGAAGGTGTGAACCAGCAGGAGGCAGGTCCAGCTATTATTGGGGGACCAGGGGTGTTAAGGAGACCCTCTGGCTGAGCGCCACTGTCTCTCACTGGCTTCTTCAGCTTTGTCCCCACCATCCATCCTCCACACGGAGGCCAGAGTATCTTTCTCCCCGCAAACCTGCACCCCCTCCCAGCTTACACACCTCCACTGCTCCCGGGGAAAGCCCACCCTGAGTCTGCCACCCTCTCCTTACTCTTCGTCGGCCTCACTCTCTCAGCTTGCATCTCCAAGCCCTCCTGGCTCCTCGCGTGGTCTCTGGTCTCTCTCAGGGCGGGCCTTTCCTCATGCTGCCCCTGTCACTGTCCCCTCACGCTGTACCACCCACCTTGCCCGGCTGGCTGCTCCTCACCTTCAGGCCTCAGCTGAGAAGTTTCTTCTTCTGGGGGGCATTGCCAACCTCCCCCTGCATTCACGTTAGGGCCTCCTTGGGGGGGGCACACACCGCTCACCCTCATAGGTGAGCTTGGAGGGCCTAGGACCGGTGTCGCCTGTCAAACAGTTCTGGCCACTGGCATATAGACAAGGCTGTTTGGAATGACAACGGGGAAGAGGGGGATGCCCCAAATGCCACCCTTCTCAGGGAGATGCCGAGTCTGATTCTGGGGCGTTGGGGACCTCCTAAGGGGATGGGGACTGTCCAGGAGGTGGGCAGGTGCCTGTGGCGGGCCAGCTGTGCCACGTGGGCCCTGGGGTGAAGCCACAGCTGCGGATGCCCGTTCTCAAGGAGAGCAGGCGGAGGAAAAAGGGGGTCAGGGGCAGAACCTTCGGTCTCATTCCATTTTTGGCTTGGCGAGGACAGAGGAGCCGAAAGGAGCACTCTGGAGAAGGTGGAAGAATGCAGAAAAGGTGGCTGACACATAGCACTGTTTTTATTTAGTTCTCAGATAATCCTACTTTTTTCTTTTTCACTCAGAATGTTGGGCAAAGAGGGCCATACGTGGCAGTCCGTGCAACGAGAAGGCCGTGTCTCGGAGCTGCTGCCGAGTCCCTCGCTATTTTTACCTTCCGGACACTGCCTCTTTGAGGCCCGGGAAGGCAGCCTGGGCTGCGGTGGCCTGGGGTGGCCTGAGCCGGCGTCTCTGAGGCAGATGTGGCCAGCCGCCACCTCGTCCTCCAGAAAGCTGGGCATTCACTTCTCCTGACCAGAAATAAATGCATCAGACACACGTTCCTGGGCAATCTCGAGGGTTCCAAGCACAAAATTACCCCATAAATCACTTTCGTTTCCTTTCCTCAGTTCAGAGTTGGGGTTTTCTGTTCACATTGGTTACATTCAAATTGGACAGTAATGACTGTTCTTAAAATAGAATGTCCATATTACCAAGTTTAGAAAGAAAAACCACCTAGGAATGAAAAAATGTGGGCACACGCAAAACGCCGCTCCCTCGGCTGCAGAGCCTTTTACGAGCCCCGGCGGGGAGCGCCTGTCAAGGGGGATCGGCGGCGGAGGCCACCGCGGCAGGCGGCCGAGCCTGCGGTCACTTTTCATTCTGTTCCCGGCACCGGGTCAAGGAAGCCTTTGACATTCGTGGCCAGGAGCTCTGGGGGCGTGCCAACCTCTAATTACATTTCTGTTTTTAAATATTGATAAACAGCCCTGCTGTTGGTTCAAGCGTGTTTTTAAACACCGAGCCTGTAGTCGTTGGCTCTGAACATAGAGAGTAGAGCCCCTCCCCGCGCCTCCCCGACTCTCGTTCGTTCGCACAGCCAAGGAATGAACTGTCCCTCTGGGCGGGGGAGGCAGGAGGTCACTCCAGGATTCAGAGTCCGGCCTGGCTAGGCTGCAGGCTGAGGCCCTGCTCTCCCCAGATCGGACTTCTGGCCACCACAACTGCCAGGGCTCCTCCTCCTCTGGTTCTGGCTGGAGGTGCCACTGCCCCGTGGCACATGTGGTCACCGCCTCGCTTCCCGTGTGGGTGTCAGTCCCTGGTGCCATAGGCTTTGGGTGTAATAAACAGCACAGCACTGGTGTCCTCCCCCTCCAAAACACACACAACTGCTACCTGGGATGGAGGGAGGTGGGACTGGAGGGGACCCCTTCTAGCAGGGCCACGGGGTCCAGAGGAGCCAAGGGTTATCCATCCCACCTTGGGGACACTGACACGGAAAGACCCTCCAGGCTCAGGCTCCCCCAGAAGCAGCAGACTGCAGCGTGGGGACCGGTGGGGGTCCCCATGGCCCTGGTAGAACTTGGAGCCCAGTTGGTCGTTTCTTGCCTGGACTGTCCAGTCACCATCCCCAGCATCACTTCCGCAGTGACCATGTCCAGAGTGCGGCACCTCGTTACAAATTGCTGTGTCGGTGATGTCCGCGGTACTCTGAAGCCCCTGGCTCCACGGAGCGGAGGCCCAGCTCCTGATGTCATCACACCTTCCCGCTCTGCACCACAGCGGCGTGCCTACTCTTGTCTCCATGATTCTGCAGAGGAGGCAGCGGAAGCCCAGGGAGGCAAAGCCTGTAGCCCGAGATCGCAGTGGAGGAGCTGGGATTTGAACTCAGGTCCATCTGACTCTGAAACTAGAGCTCTTCTCAACCCACTCTGCCACAGGGCCTCAGGTCCCACTTCCTGCCTTTGGCTAGTGGCCACTGCAAGGGGCCACCCTCAAACACATGTGTCAGGGGTGCTGCGGTCCTGGGCAAGGGCCAAAGGCTCTGTAGTGGTGGTGGCAGCCATGGTGCTTGTTACTGAGTCCTGGGTGGTTGGGGTACCTTGTTGGCATGACCCATTTGGGCTCTAAATTTAAGAGGTAATTATGGGCCAGCTTGGTGACCATTAGGTCCTTCTGCTGCGTCCCAGGAAATGGCCCTAACCCTGTTACATGGTAAATCAGACATAATCAGCTCCTAATTTAATATGGTGGCTCTGAATAACATTTATCAAGATACAGACGCTGGTCCAAGGAGTTAGACAACAGTGGTCGTTGGATTAGACTCAGACAGAAATCGACCTGCACTTCCTAACAGTTTAAAGTAAAATAGTGGAAGAGACGAACTTCTTCAGTGCCATATTGTATGTATGCACACGCTCTTATGTTGCAGACACAGACTGGGGGCATCTTCCAGACTGACCAGCTGTGCCCCTGCAGCCTCACCCTGCCATGGCCAACCTCCAAACCCTGGCAGAGGCGCTCAGATCCCTGGAACACGGCCCTGTTCGGCCCGAACCCGGGAGACTTGGAACCACCCTCTCTGCCCCTTCTGTGCCTGTGGGCAGTAAAACTCCCAGCTACTGCACTCCTGTATGTGACCAACTCTGAGTGGGAGGACTCTCTCTTCTGGCTGGTGGTTTGGGAGTCACATAGGTCAAGTAACAATCATATTATTGGGTGATTGTGATTGACCTGTTACTTTTGAACTGGATCAAAATTTCTGTCCCGGTCTTCTCACGGCCCGTCCAGCTGACCAACGGTGATCCCAGGCCCACACCAGACACTTCTCTGCAGACTCACCACGGCCACGAGGAGCCGACAACGCTCCAGAGAGTCCTTCTCGCCCTAGCTGCCCTTGGCTGTGGAGCCTGCCCTGTAGTCCTCCTTGCAAGCTCCGGCGCCCCTGCACCTAGACCAGGGCTGGCTAGTGACCTTCCGCTGATCCAGAGAACAAAAGTCACATACGGGAGCTGTGTCCAGGTACTGAGATGGCTCTGGCATGCACAGCTGTCACAATCTGAGGAAAAGCTTTGGGCTGGAATCATGATCCAGCCAGGTGTGTCATCTGGGCACCAGCTGCAGGGCAGGGTCCACACAGGGTTCGTGGACGCTGGTGGTGGAAGGTGTGGGGTGTACTTGCAATGGTCTAACTGTTACACACCACCGCTGGGGCTGTGACTTAGTGTTTAAGGCACTGGCTCGTCAGAGCCTTTTCTGATGGGATGCCGTTGTCTCAGCTGGGAATGCTACCCCCAGCTAGAATGCAATTCCCCCGGGAAGTCAGTGTGTGCTGAATCGAGAGCCTTCCAGGAAGACGCTGAGAAGGGCGAAAATGGCTCATCAGGACAGAGACAAACTGCTGATTTGCTGGCGAGGAGACTTTGTTCCAGCCGTGATGAGAGCTAGTCCTGCCTCCTGAGGCTGGAGAGTGGATTTGCAGCCTCTGGATCAGGGCGCAGCACGCCAGGCACCAGGCCCCTCCCACCCCAGGGCTTCTGCTGTAAGGTTCTGCCCTCGACCACCCACGTGGCTCACTTCTTCACTTTATTCAGGTCGCTGCTCAGATGTCACCTCCTTGGAAGAGTCTGTATCACCCTGGACAGAGCAACACCCCGTTCCATTACCCTCTCCTCTTAACCCATTCCATTTTTCTTTCTGAAGGGTCACCACTTAACACAGTTTGCATTTCTATCTTGTCTTTCTGTCTCCACTAGAAGGCACAGCCCCATGAAGGTAGGGGTTACGTCTGTTTGTTCACTTTGGGTCTGTGACACCCAGACAGCACCTGGCTCAGCGGAGACACCAATTGGTTGCGGGTTGGAACTGACCTCCCAATAGAGGGAAGTGTCCTGGCCTTGGCACCACCCCCGTCTTTGTTTGGCCTGGAAACCCAGAGACAGAGCCGCTCACCCAGGGGAGAGGTACTTCCTGGTGTCAAGGAGGCTCGTTTAATCAGTTAAGACCAAACATGAGTTCTCAACATCCAGAGATTTTTATTCTTCTAATCATTATTCATAATCATGGGATCTATGCCCATTTGGGAAATGGATTTGGTGTGATCAATTTCTTTCCTAGCCTAATTCTTTACAGGAAACGAAAGTTTGAAGTGAATGGACTTGCTGATGCTCGATTGCTTGCGTGATAATTGACCCCAGCTCCTTTCAAAACCAGGGCTGGGCATCACTCCGGGAAGAATACCCCATCCCATCTTCCTGTAACAGAGGAGAGAAGGTCCCCATTCTTTCATGACAGCACTCACGGAGTGCCTGTGACTGGAGGGGTGACAACGGAGTCGGAAGGGCCCGAGAGCTGTCTGAAAGCACGTGCACTTGATCTGCAGGGAGCACGGCCCTCCTGGGGAGGCTGCGGCCTGGCCCAGTTGGCGGGCAGCTTCACAGCACCTTATGTGGTTTTTCTGTTTTCTCTTCCCGTCCCACTAGCTCAGCAAACACAAGGGTGAGCCTGCAGGGGGTGGGGCAGAAGGAGGGTCTGGCATGGAACCTGTGGTGCAGCATTGCAGGGGCAAGTCAGAGTCCCTGGGAGGGGGGCGCCCCTAGACCACCTGCCCCTGAGGCCACCACCCCCAGAGGCTTTCAGGTCCGCAACCCAGCGCGTACAGAATCGGGTGTCACAACAGCCTGAAACCCTGTTTCCAAGAATATAACTTAGAAAAGCAAGCTTTCCACAGGAAGTGGAGATAAAAAGGTGGTGGCACTTGACAGGGCCACACCAGTGACTCGGAACACTGTGTGGGAGACCTCATTCTTGGCAACGCCAGAAGCGGGGCAGCCCCAAGCTTCCTCTGCCACTCTTGTCACGTGTCCAGACTTCCAGGGCCCCGTGGGCCAGGCTGGGGCGGAGGCTGGCTCTGAGACCGACGTTTGGTAACTCTCAGAAAATGGAATTTTCCTCTTCTGCTGACTGGATTTTTAACTTTGGGGATTTATCTTTTGTGGAATCTGTAGCATTTGGGTGAAGACCTATTTCTAAGGTACTATGCGTGGGCTGGGACACAGGGTTTCGTCCCCCACGGCAGATGCATGGATGAGACTCTGGGGTTGCAGCCTCGGGCTGCACGGCTGGTGGCCCTGTGTCGTCTGATCTGCTGACCAGACTGCATGCTTCTCACAGCCCCGTCAGCGGTGCAGCCAGGTGTCCTTAAAGGCAACACACGCACCGTCCCACCTGGGAGGCCTTGCGGGCCTCTCCCGGCACGCGCCCGATTACACTCAGAGGACGACGGTGACTTGGATAAAACGTGGCCTGAAGGCCCTTTTCCTCGTTCATTAATGTAAGTAAACTCGGCACGGGCCCCAGAGAAACGCCTGCTCAGCCACACAACGGCAGCCACCCCCCACCCCCCATTGAGGCACACCCTTCCCACAAACCCTCGCCTCACTCCCCCTCCCCTGGGGAGGGCTCTCCAGAGGCTGATGTGGACACATGGTCCTCTTCGAGCCCAGCCTTGCCCCTGAGAGTAGAAACCCAGAGTCATCCTCGGCTCTCAGCTCAAGACTTAATGACAACGGACACGGGAAGCACAACCTGTATGCCAGACACAGGGCTGAGGGCTTTGCTCACTCCAGCCTCCACCCTGAGGCTGGAAGAAGGTCTGAGAAGACCCCAGCGGCCACAGTTCTGGCCCTTGGTCAGCAGCAGAGCGGGGCCCAGGAGCCCCTCGGGTCTGACTCTGCAGCCCGTGCTCGTCGCCATTCTTCCACGGAGCCTGTCGGATGATTCATTTCTCTCCTCCACTTGGAGACAATGAGGCGTAAACCAGAATAAAAGGGGGCTATTATGATATCACTATTTGCCATTTATCTAAATTAGTTAATAAATCATGGAGCTGCTTGAAACAATATACATGTCAACCTCCTGAGTATCTAGTTATCGCTTAATGCCATTTGATGGTGCCTCTGGTATAATTAACACTTTCATCTAGCAAATAACGATATTTCTGTGAAATGGAAAAGTGAACGAGAAAATAAATCTCACCCACCCTCCTCTTCCTTGGGGACAGGGCAACAGGCCCATGGCAAGCAGTCGTCGGCGGTGAGGGCTTGGGCTGGGAGGCGGGTGAGCAAGCCTTCCCAGTCCTCTCCCTGCCAGGACAGTGCCCGGGGAATGGGGAAGCCTGTCGCCACGGTAGCAGCAGGCCCAGCTGAGAGATGCTCACCAGCCCCAAATAACTTCGTGCCCATTCATCAGCCTTGGCATAGTTGGGCATCTGCCACTGGCATCTCCAGATGTCTGCCTGTATCAGATGTTGATGCGGTTCAGTGTTTTCACTGAGAGCCTCGTAAAAAGCTCTGGCTGGTTGGGGATGCTTATTGTTCATTTTATTTGAGTTCCTTATCATGTGCAAAATGTTCCAGGCACCATTAAGAGACACAAAAGACTCAGAAAACACAGTTTCAGGGGGCGGAAGCTCACCGAAGCGTGGAGGAAACACGGCCACATGGACATTTACAAACATTTGCCAACACAATCAGCTGGTAGAAATGAAAGGCACTCACAGTAGAACATCAGGGCGTGAGATGGGGGTGGGCGTGAGCGGGGAGGCTGAGGGTTTAATGCTAGCCGCAGGGAAGCTTCTAAAATCAGATGGGCGTTCCAGGCTATTCGCTCACTAATGTGGTCTTCAGATTAATTCTCAGGGAGACAGGGGCTCGGGGGCCAGACATGGATCAAGAAAGATTAAAGGGGACATTTGAAGTATAGGTTGAGGCACGTGATAATATTGCTCGGCCATAAACGTAACTTGGAAAGATGCATTGATTCACATATAGGTTACTAAGGGCATTTAAGGGAAAATAAAACATCAGCGATGAGAACTGTTCCCATCAATTTATTAAATTTATGTCTGAGGCAGCACCACAGAATTGCGGAGAACCCCGCTCGCTGGTGTAAATTAAAGAATGCTACCTTCCTTGGACAAGGACAGTTTAAATGATCAATAATCTCTTTTGAAGGAATACTTTGAGAGCATTCCTTTTAAAAATTGACTTCATTTATTCTCCCCTTTTTACAAAAATATTTGTGAATGTTTATAACAAAAGATGTGACAGTGAAATTATTAAAATAGAAATGGGAAATTAGAACCTAGTCAGAAAAGAGAAAACAAATTTTCTAAATACAACAGCTAACCTTACTTCTGTGACCAAGCTTTAAATTTAGCTCCCTGTAATCCAAGGTGAAAAGGGAAACATAATTACATAGGTTCGGGTACTGAAATGGACAAAGTATATCAATTCATGAGTATTATTTTTGGTTTTACAAAAGTCAGGGAGGTAGAGGAATGTTCTGGGGAAACGGGGGAGAGGTTTTTTAGAAATTTAGAAAGGAAAAGATAGATTTTGAAATTTTTTTGTAAGAGGCAAAGCCGGGGCAACAGTGACAGACACACCCACTGAAACTGGGGTGGCCCTGGTCCCATCAGATTATTGCCGAATGAGTCACTTCCAGCGGTGAGCAAGCCAAGGCCGCAGACCAGGACCCAGGCATTCGGTGTCCTCGGGTGTTCTGTTTCTCTGGTCTGCCTGACGGCACCCGGTACATTTTGCACAAAAAAGGAACTCAGCTGTGGCTGGCTCTGTCTTCCCCCGGCTTGAGAGCTCAGGAGAGTAAGGCCACATTCTTAGCGTCCTGGGTGTCTGCCTGCTACCAGTAGTGCTGGGTGATAATAGCTCACAAACTAACAACGGGAGAAATATCCATAAAATGACAAATACCAGTCGCACCTTAGTGGGGGCATTTTTGGAGCTCTCGATGACAGCAATGAAATCTGCTAGTTTTTTTTTTTTTTTTTTCCAATGGAGAGTTCTTGGATGGCCCTGCCCAGGGACAGTGGGCAGCTGGGAAGCACTGAATGAATAAGTACAGTTGTGATGTTGGAATTCTTTTTAGAAGGACCCATCATGGCCCTTCTGATGGCGTGGGCAGTGTCAGGTGTCACGAGGGCCCTGAGGGTGGTAGGTGGGCCCTGGAGGGGCGCGGGGAGGGAGGGTGGCGGGGGAGTGGCCGCAGTGAGAATGCTGACCTGTCCTCCCAGCATGCCTCGGGGTGGGACTGGCGCGGGCGCCACGCTTTCCCCGCAGGTTTGCAGTTGCCTTTCATCCTCAGCCTCTCAGTGCAGATTCCTGCGCTGCTTGCTGTGGAGAGCCCCGGTGTTTCATTCACCGTTTTGTTAGAACACTCTCTAGCGGGCTCGTTTTGGCCCCTGCAGAGAATGCCTTTCCTGAGAAGTGGAGCTCTGGGCCCAGGTGGGCAGGGTCTCGGGGAGGCTCCCGAGGTCGGGGGTGCCGGGAGTGGGGTGCACTGAGGGGAGAGGGCCGTGAGCCTGAGGTGGAGCCCCCAGGAGGAGGGACGTATTTGCAAACAAGACGTCACGTGTCACTGTGGCTAAGGCAGGGCCCTGTGGGTCCCTCCCGTCTGACCCAAGCCGAGTCTGCGTCGGAGACAGTTCCGTCAGCAGCGAGAACAGCGCTGCAGCAGCTCTAATGCCTGGCGAGAGGCTTTGGGTGCGTCAGGTTTCCTCCCTGGGCCTCAGTTTTGTTCCTCTATGAAGCAGGACTGGGACAGTTTCTTAGTGACACCAGAGCAGGGTGTCCTGAGGGTAAAACACACACGGTTCTGTCACAGCACCGGGCTCAGAGCTGCTGATCGTGTGGTCAGGTTACAATGGTGCTTCGTATCGTGGCCTGGACACTGGAGGACCCACTGGCTCCCTCTCCCCCCTTGACACAGGTCTTACACCCACGGGGGAGGCAGCTGAGCTCAGTCA
Source organism: Tonatia bakeri (assembly GCA_004024845.1). NCBI lineage: Eukaryota > Metazoa > Chordata > Mammalia > Chiroptera > Phyllostomidae > Tonatia > Tonatia bakeri. The sequence goes on from PVIA01004719.1 coordinate 105,035, forward strand.
CCCACTCGAACAAGCCTCCCTGACCCTGTGTGAGAAGTGGCGCGTCCAGACCAGGCCTGCCTGTCCCCTGGGGGCTGTTAGGATCAAGTGCCGCGAAGGCTCCAAAGAGGCTCCCAACCCCCCAGCTCAGCGGCGCGAGGAGTGACGACCTAGCACTCAGGGCCGCAGCTCAGCGCCTGTGACCGCTGCCAAGTCCTGCAGGCGATCAAACCACTGAACACCAAACATACACAAGGGTTAGGGTCAGAAAACTCAACAGATGTCCAGCCTCATCTACCTCCCAAGACATAGCTGGGATCCAAAAGGAAGCAGAAAGCACCTCTGGACGGTCCAAATGAGTGCCGCGGCGCCTCCCCGCACCTGCACCCTCGGTTGGTTCTCAGGGACCCCGAGGCCCTCACTCAGAGCCAACCCACTTTCACTGAGCACATGTTTCTGACAAACAGTATAACTTGGATCCAATTTAAACAAAAGCCAAACCCAAGAGGAAAAGCATAAGGTAAGCGTCTCCGCAAATCTTCAATGTGAGAGCATCATGGTCGGAAATCCTCCCGGGCGCGCTCCCAATACCCACGCAAGACCGACATTCTGTGACTGCCGTATTGTCAGTAGGACCCCCTGGTTGTGAAGACACGGTGAGATAATATTCCCTTTGTTGCTGAGGAAGGCAGGGCCGCCTGGCTGCTGTGGCTCGGTGGACTGAGAGCCGGCCTGGGAACCAAGGGCTCCCTCTTTCGGTTCCCAGTCAGAGCACACGCCTGGGTCGGGGGCTGAGCCCGCCGCTGGGGGCATGTGAAAGGCAATCACACATCAGTGTTCTCTCCTTCACCTTCTCCCGCCCTCCCCCTTCCTCTAAAATAAGTAAGTAAAATCTTTTTTAAAAAAGTGAGGGCTGTGTATGGTATATGTCAGGAAGTTGTGCTTTGAAGAATTTCAGCTCTTGAGGAGGGAATGGAACCATATTTACTGAGCATCCAGCATATACTCACAATCTTAGGTATATTAACCTCCTAGGAATCCTACAAGGAACTATTATCTTTCTGGTTTTATAAGAAAAGAAAAACAACCTTGGAGAGCTGAAGAGATTTGTCCCAGATCACACTGCAGAAGCTTGTTCCACGTCATCACCCCCCCCACCCCCCACCCTGCTGCTCCCCTCCAGTTCCCTCCAGGGCAGTGCCTGTGTGCCAGGCCTGCCCCTGACCACGGGTGGACCCGCTGGGCCTGAGCTCAGGTGGTGCCTGTGAGGGAGGGTTGAAGCTCCCACTGATCCATGGGCTTGATGTGGGCCCCAGGCTCCTGCACTGGCCTTCACAGTTTCAGCAACTCTGAGGGCTGGGGGCAGGGGTACCAGCACCACTCTGCTTCTGAACCCAGGATGCAGCGCCCCTGACCTTGCAGGCAGACCTTGGGCAGTGCAGGCCTCGCAGCTGGGAGACCACCAGCTGCGAGAGCCCCACCATGGAGGGGTAGTTTCGTGAACCCCATCTTCCGGGTGAAGTTACTCCTGGTGACAGGCTGTTTTTTTATTCTGTAATCGTTAAGAGAAATACACTCATTTCAGTTTATTCAAAACCATAGAAAATCATTGGTTTTCCCTGTGTAAAGGTCAAACTATACAAAGGTAAGTGGACTCATGGAAATCCAGACTAGTCATCAAATTATGGCACTGTTTTATAATGGATCTAGAAAAGGATTTATTCCTTCACTGGAAACAGCTCATAATAATCCCCTCTATTCCTCCTAACGTGTGTTAAATTCCTGTTCTTAGCTTCAAGGACACGAAGTAAGCGACTTTCCATGGGCAGCACTGCACAGACAGGGTCCTGGGTCAGAACCTCTGAGCCAAGTGTGAAACTGGAGCACGTGTCCTCACTTTCCCGAGCCCCAGTTCCCTAACCTGCAAAATGGGGAGAGCCCTCTGTCTCCCAGCCGAGGAACTCCCCCACCACCCTGTCCCTGACTCCCACCTGAGAGGCCGGCAGTCGAGGCCAGGTCTGGCCTGCAGCCAGGCAGACTCTGAGGAGTGCGCCGGACCGCAGCCCAGAGACAACACCCTCCCCACACCCCTGCCCCCCGCACTGGCCTTCCCCACCTCTGGCCACCTGACGCCCCCTGACTGCTAGGGCCCTGCTGCACGTGGGCTCGGGTGACCTGTGAAGGCCTTGCAGCTGGAAGATAAACAAGTAGCTGTGATATCCCCATCACGAGGACTTTAAAAGGGTACTTGCTAACTGAACTGCTCTTATGAGGCTGAGAAAGTAATGGGCGAAGGATAGAGTAGTATTTTGAGAACACAGCCTGGATGGTAAAATCCTTGCTCCCCTCTTTATTAGTTAAGAACTTGGAGCAAGTCTTTAAGAGTGCTTTGGGAAGATAAGGAACAGCTGGGGCCTCTCTAGCACATCAAGGCCCCACACCTGCTCAGGTTTGTGTGGCCTGCCTGTGGTGCAGGCCCAGCCTGCCTCTCTCCCCTCAGCCCACCCACTGGTGCACAGTGGAGGGGACTTGGGAGACGGAGTCAAGTGTCCTGGTGGCCGTCCCTGGGCCTGGGAGCTGGCATTTGTGTCCTGATTGGGGTCCAAGTAGGAACAGAAGAAATGACAAGCGCAGAAACCTGTCTTCGAGAGCATTGGCTCTTGGGCTGGGTCAACAGAGAGGAGCTGAGGGAGGCCGGCAGCAGTGACGTCTCATTTGTGCCCCACAAACGTCACAGGGGCTGCAGGAGGGGGAGGGCTCAGAGGCAGCAGGGCCGGGTTGGAGGTTGCCTTGGTTACCCAGAGACATGGTGGCAGGGATGCAGGAGAGGATGACTGGTAAAACATGGAGGTGAAAGGAGAGTGGGCCTGGGTACTTGGGTGGATGGTGAGGCCTCACTTGAAATGAGCTAGAGGGGCCGTGATAGGGATTCGGGCATCTGTGGTGAGTTGGAGTTGGGCAGGCAGCAATAGAGGTGGGCCTGTCCATGAGAGCACGGGGCATGAAAGTGCACAGTCAGGGAGGGAATCAAGTCAAAATAGAAAAGGGGGTGAGGCCAGCCACGTGGACAAGATCCCGCAGGGAGAGTGCAGGGTGGGACCCAGGGAGGGCCAGGAAGAAGCTCCAGGAGTCGCTGACATCCCAGAGTTTGAGAAAACAGATCCACGGAGAAGCTTGAGGAGCCGGCGAAGAGGTGAGCGGGAGAGCGTGGAGTCTCGGGACCGTGAGAGTAGGGTTTTCAGGGTCGGGCTCACAGCCAGGTTGACCCGTGAGCGGCTGAGAGGGATTCGGCCAGGTCAGCAATGCTGGCGCGCAGGCCGCGGTTTCGGCCGACCCCGCAGGTGTGCGGGTGGTTAGTTCCCACCCTCGGTGGAAGGTTCCCGTGGGCTTCTTAGGGGGTTCTGGGAGGCCTGTCTATGGAGAAACTATCTTACAGCTTAAATTTTCTCCTTGCTAGGGCCTTTTAAATTTAGGTAACCTGAAAAGTATAACCACAGATACTGTGTTGATATTATTTTAATCTTGACTTTAAAAAGTATTCATAGCAGACATTTATTTTAAACATCAGCACGAAGTTCTGTTTTACTCTCCTTCTCGAGGGGCATCCGACCCACAGCCTGTGGGTCTCGTGCGGCCCAGGATGGCTGTGAATGCTGCCCGACACAAAATCATACATTTACTTAAAACACGATGAGATTGTTTTGTGGTTACATGTCGCAATGTATTTACTGTGTGGGCAAGACAACTTTTCTTCCGGTGTGGCCAAGAGACACCGAAAGGTTGGACACGCCTGCTTATTCTCTCCAAATGAAAAGCCTAATTTAAAAGATCTATAAATTACATACGTAACATGTAGACTCTTGGAGAGTCTACCTCTTCAGCTTTTTCTTCTTCTTCTTTTTTTTTTAGGTCACAGAGATCTGTCGTAGACCATTAGCTATTTAATGTGACATGCTCTGCTTTGCGAAGTAAAAGAGAAAGGGGAACTTCTGGCTCAGATACAGCAGCTTTGCTATCCCGACATGTGTCCAACAGCCTGATTTAGTATTAAAGCTCTGAAATGATTGATTAGCCATTAGGGTAGCTATTTAAAGAGTTCATTGCATCAGATTCAAACTGACAACATCTGCGCAGCACAGGCAGCTAGGCGAGGCAGAACCAAGTGGAATCTGAATGGAGCTCTGGCCTCTGCCCTCTGTGCGGTTCCCAGACCAGCCCCCCACTGCAAAAAGTAATAAGGCTGCTGTCGCCACAGTGCCTGGTGATCAGGTGCCAGTTGCTTCCTGCTGGGCTCAGGTCAGGGAGGGTACCCCACTGTGAGTGAAAACTCCCCTGGGCCACAGCTCAGAGCTGGCCCCTGCCCCTGCTTGGTGCTTCTTACCTTCCTATCTGCCCCTGTCTCCTGCCAGCCCCCTCCCTTTCCCTCTCCCTGGGGCCTCAGACCCCCAGCCGTCCCAGGCCTACACTCCCTTCCCCTCTTCCCTCCAGTCATTGCAACCACCGTGGCAGGGTCTGCCCCCAGTCCCTCCTGACCTCACCCAGCATGTCACCGACAAATTGCACAGTCTGTCTTAAACCCATTGTTGCCTCCTAACCCTGGGCAGTCTCCTCTGAACGGCACCACCCGGCTCAGCTCGGCCCTCATCCTGCCTCCTCCACGTGTGCTTAGCAAACAGTTTATCTTGGCAGGTTCACCAGGAAGCAATAATATTGCTAAAGCCAGGCGCTTGATGGACCTTTACTTCTGTGTGTGTGTAGGTAGGTGTGCCTTAGGTGGGTGTTTAAGTCTCCAGGCTGAAGTTATTACTGCCCGTGCTCAGAAGAGCAGAGCTTTCTCTTCTGACACCTGGTGCGTCAGAGTGTAGGCAACGCTATATTCCAGGGGCACCTAGGCTGGTTCTAGGGCCTGTCTCATCCAAGCCAGGTGTGAGGCCTGTGTCCTTGGAGGATGCCACGGGCCCACCAAAGCTCCATTGCTGGGAAGCCCCCCCGTGGATTTCTGGGGCACTCACACACACGTGCTGCACCCAAAGGCTCTTGGTAATGGCTGCTGTGGTTTCTGCCCAGACCCCGATTTAGGGCTACATATCCATCCCCCAGAAGCTGTCTCACAACTGCATCCCACCCTGGGAACTGCCCTCAGCAGAGAAGAACTGCCTCACTCAAATTAAGTCCCTTCCCAGAGGTTGGCCTATGGCTAATGTCTGGCTGACGGGGGCGGAGACACTGAGACCAGGCCTCTTAGCCTCCATTTGGGACAGCTCTGAGGGGCCATCTCAGTTCCCGAGATCCCTGTAGACCACTGAAGCCTGAGGTGCAAACACAATCTGGGTCAGTTTCTCCCTCTTCCTGATACCGTCTTCGTTAGCATTGAATCTGCATGCAACTCCGGAACCCAGTCTAAGACAGCTGCCGGGACTTAGCTGAGTGGAAGGCAGGGCTGACCCACAGCCCCGTGGCCCTGACAGAGCCGCCCTGGCTATGCTGTGCTGGGGTTGCTGACACGCTGCAATTGTTCTGTTGTTATGCTCAGGCCTCCCTAAGTGGTCACTTGGGAGGCGTTTGTTTCTGGACTTGAACTTGGGAAAAATTGTGCTTCCTTGGGTCTTTGGTCTGTGTTTGATTTGTGTTTATGCTATCAACACCAACAATTGGGGAAAAGATTGGACTTTCTTTTCCTTGGCTACTAGGAAGCTCGGAGCCCAGTCTGAGGCCCATGTGTTACAAGACATCCTGGTGCCTTCTGAGTGCCCTTAACATACTGTCCTCACTGTTGTTACATGTGTTGTTTTGCTGCACCACACAGCTTCCTCTGAGCTGCCTCAAAGTCTGTTTTGAAGGGGGGGGGATATAAATAAATACACATTCACATATAGCAATAGAGGTGTCTTGTCAGACAGACCTAGATGCTGGTTAGCCATTCTGAGACATTTACCAAGTCACAGTTTCTCAAAACCATAGTTTTTTCAGCCAAGTAGTGAGTCTAATACCTGCGCCACAGATTATTTGGAAGGTACTTGCAATAAGCACATGCTGGTACATATCAAGTGCTCACTAAATGGTAGACTTCACTGACAGTTTCTTGTGAAGTCATGTTGCTCTGAAGAACCGACCCTTGCACAGGGTCAGACCTTCACCCCCCGTCCAGTCCTGTGCTGGCTGTCGGTCGAGATGCATTGCTGGCCTGTTGAGTTTTGCTTTCTCGTGGGAGAACCCTGCCCACCCAGGCACCCACGGTTCGCAGCTGACCGTGTGGACCAGCAGAAGAGATAGCAGAGAAGTTCGCCTGTTCTTAGTCCAGGCAGGTGGATACACAGTTAAGACGCCCACAATATAAGTGAGCACTGACTAGGCTGGAGAAAAACTAAGAATAAAACTCTCTATGTAAACTGAGCCTTTATAAAATGGAAAAAAAAAAGGTTGTAGATGAGAGATTGGTAATGAGTAATTTAACCAAGATGATGTAAATCTAGGCCTTTGAATACTTTAAATATAACAGTCTGATATAAAAAGCATTGCACTAAATTTTTAAAAGCTGAGATCTTTCCTGGGGTGAGAGACTCCCTTTCCTGATAGGAGCATGTTCCCTAAAAGGCCAGCGACACCCATGTTGGGATCATGCCCTCCAGGCAGCTTGGGAGGGTCCTGCCCCACCACCCCAGGAGCCGTACGGTGCCTTGTAAGCCAGTTCGGAACCTGAATGGGAACAGAAAGCCCATTTCAAAGGGGAGGTGACTTAGGAAAGTCTTTTGTTCACTCCAAAATTTAACCAGCACCTGTCTCTCCCCCATGTAAATGCCACATGGGCCTGAACTTTAGTCTGGAGTTCATCCAAAGAATGGTGCGAAACTGGAGTTCCATGTCTTTTTGGAAACGAGTCTGAAGCAGGAATCCATCCCTGAGCCGGACCTCCTGTGTGCGTCCTCCTTGGGAGGATGGGGGATGCTGAGGAAGGGCTCCAGGGCAGGATGGAGGGCAAAGAGCAGGTGTCGTGAGGGCAAAGCCGGTCCCAGAGATGCCCCAGTGGGTCTCAGGGAGGGGGAAGGAGAGGAAATAGGGGGAGGCTGGGGGCAGAGCAAGTGTCTGGCTGGGCTATTCAGTCCTGTTGGTGTGAGGGAGGCCAGGCTGCCCCCCTGGGCTGGTTTAGGAGGGGCACAGTGCGTCTTGGAGGAAGTTGCCTCGGTGTAGATGGAGAAGCTCAGGGCTGATGGACCTTGAGCCAGGGGACCCCTGCAGGGACTGGCTGAAGTTCTGAGACTTGGACTGAGCACATGAACCAGCCTCTGGAGTCCAGGTCAGGCTTCAGGAGACTTCCTTTAGGGGATCAGCCAGTGCACGAGGGGACATCGATGCCTGGGGGACTAGGGACCTCCTGCTCTATCACCCGCAGGTAGCCCCTTGCCTACCACATGTCGGGGTAATGTCCCCCTCAACGCAGAGCCTGAGGAAGGAGGCAGGGTCGGCCTGCATTTTTAGTCTCTTTTAGCATCTAATGACTGTCCTCCTTAAAAATCTGTTACGTACACATATCCTCGCACCTTCAGAATTTTGATGAGTGAGAAAACCCACGTACGTGACCTTCATCTTGATAACAAGAAGTTTCTTTCCAGGACAACAGAGGGTTGAAGAAGCCCAAGAGCCTCTCCCCTGCCTGACACAGCACAGGCGCCTCAGGGGCCAGTTGCTGAGCGCTGCCTGGTGCCTTTACCTCGAGTGATAATGGCGGTGGTGGCAATAATGAAGCACACAGCCTTATTCCTGAAATGAGTAGAATGACGATCATGATAAAGGTAGCAAGGGAGTGGGGAGAGGACAGATTCTGAAGCTGGACTGCCTGCCCGGGTCCACATCCTGGAGTTGTTTCTCACCACCGTGGGGACCTGCAGGGCACTTGACTGCTCTGTGCTGCGCTCCCTCTGCTATGAAATGGGACTGAGGAGCTGATCATAGAATGTGTTTGGGAGGGTGCCCGGCACGTGGTAGTGTCCTCACCTGCTGTTGCTATTATTATTACCACTTTCCTATTGCTATCATTACAGGAGGCACAAGGCCTTTTCATGTACTATGTCATTTGAGGCTCACAGCCCTATAAGGGAGAATGTGTGATTATTACCATCTCACTTTACAGATGAGGAAACCGATACTCAGAGAGACTGAGGAACTTTCCCAAAGACACCCAGCCTGATCAAGGAGCCTGTACACTCCTCCCCCTGGCTGACCCTGGCAAGGTCGAACAGTCTGGTTACCAGGACTAAAAGGGATGCTTCCCCATTACCTGACAGCCCTCCCATTATCCCTGCCCCACGGGGTGGGAGGTTTTATCACTTCTACTTAATGCATGGAGATAATGGCCGGGCAAGTTAAGTGGCTTCTAGACATGCCTGCCCCCTCCAGCTAAGCTGCTTTTGATCAGGACTGCTCTTCAAAATTGTGATTTAACTGCTCGGCTGCCTACATTGTTCTGAGCACGGAGGCAACTGCCCCACAGGCCACCCCACTTGGCACTGTGGCAGTGATTAATAAGGATATTCTGCATTCATGCGAGGCCTCTCAGCCAAGGCCTCAGAGCACTTTGCAAGCACTAATTACGCTTTATGGTGGGGGCGCTGGAACCACTTTACATATCGTTAGCTGATGCAAACTCACTCCCCCAGCAAGCCACGGCCTTTACCCTCACCAGGCCCCAGTGGGTATTCCCTATCCCTGGCATTTGGCCAAAACCATTTGCAGAGAAAATACTTTCTCACTGTCCTTCAGGACCTCAGAATAATACCCAGCACTCAGAAGCCATTTCCCATTTGAGTTAGGACCAGGCTAACAGCTCCACAGCTGGGCCTTACCATGCCAAACCCACTTCCCCACCCAGCCTAGCGAGGGGCTGATGTAGCACACGGCCTGCGCCTGCCAGCGTATCAGAGCCTACTGCACCCATCCATGGGGCCTCGGGGTCAGGCCTGTCCCTGCAACACTATCTGCACAGTCCCCCGCCCACTCTCTATCCCTCATCTGTTCCACCCTTATCAGCTCTGCCCTCACACATCTGCCACCTGCTTGCTGTGGCTGTGGCATCCTGGAGCTTGTGGAGAGGCAGGTAGGAACTGTATAACTCAGGGCAAAGAGCTTCGGCTTCCACTGAAGGATGAGGGGAACCACAAAAGGGAGGGATGTGGTCAGGTTTGTGCTTTGAGATGACAGTTCAGGGAGATGTGTATGTGGTGAGGGGTGGGGAGGCCAGGGGCAGTGGGGCCAAGAGGAACACAGATGGGGCTCCACTGGGCTGTGGCAGTGGAGTGGAGAGAAGGGGCTTGAGAGGCATTTAGAAAGGAAATTGACAGGACTTGGTGACTTCATGGAGGTGGGCATGAGGGAGAGGAGGAGCCTTAGATGAACCTCCTGGGAATTAGGTCCACTCCACTGGGCATTTGCGTCCTCTGTATCCAGCACTGGGCTTTGTAAACTTGTGACAAATTTGGCCACATTAATATGAACCAACTTCCCTAGCTCCCCAGGGAAGCCACATCAGGCACCATTCTTCTGCTGGGCCAGGGAATGAGACCTGACACTCAGAGCTCAGCCTCTGTTCCTGGGCCATGGACACTTCATGACTCCATGACCATTGACCTTGACCCACAGACAAGTCTCAGGGGTGGGCGTTTAGTCCCCATTTGATGAACACAAGGCTCAGAGGTCAAGCGACCTGCCTGCTGTAGGCTGGCTAGTGGCCTCCGAGAGATGTCCATGCCCTAATCCCTGGGACCTGTCACTATGTTTCTTCCCACGGTAAAAGGAGTTCGCAGACGTGATTAAGTTAAGGGTCTTGAGCTGGGGAGATTATCCTGGATTATCCAGGCGGGCTCAGTGGAATTGCAAGGGTCCTTGTAAGAGGGAGACAAGAACACCAAAGGTGAAAAGAAGTGAGGAGAATAGAAGGAATGTGCTTTAAAGATGGAAGAAGCGGCCACAAGCCAAGGAATACAGGCAGCCTCTAGAAGGCACAAAAAAGCTGGGAAACAGACTCTCCCTCGGAGCTTCTAGAAGGGATGCCAGCTTGGTGACACTTTGCTTTTAGCCTGATGAAATTGACTTTGGACTTCTGACGTCCAAAACTATAAGATAATAAATTCCTCAGTATTATCCCACTGCAACGGAAACCCTCAGCAGGGGGTGCAACTTATTTTGGGCAAGAGAAGAGGTTTATTCCAACACTTCAGAGGCCCGACCCAGAACCGGGAAAGCCACAGGCGCTGGGCCTGGTCCTCATCTGAGCCATGACCTGGGTCAGGTACTTGGGCACACAGAAGGATAAACCCCCTGAAAAGGCGCTGAGAGTGTGTTGGAGGAAGAGGATACGATAGCAGCCAGAGGAGGGAAACGAGCATTTTGCTGTTGTCACAAAAGCATGGGCCTCCTCTTCTTGGGGCCTCTGGTGAGGGGAGCAATGGTGGTGAGGCCTCCCGCCTCCTACCAAGGGTCTCTGTGGAAATCTGTTGTCCCAGAGTTTGGGGAACAAGGGGAGGGAGCCTCCTCCTTAGCCATACAGATCCAAGAAGACTGCAAATGGCCTTCCGTTGCAGTCTCCTCATTTCGTCCTCCCGGAACAGAGGATGAATCTCTGCCTCCCATGGGTGTACATGGGTGTGCCTGCCACAAAGAGGGTGGTGGAGCTGGGAAAGCCTCAACTGGGCTGCACTGGTTCTTTAAAGTCAGAAGATTAAAGTGAGGATCTCGAAATCCCCATTTAGCTTCAACTGTCGGTTTTTCCTTGAAAAGGAAAAGTTTTGGTAACCATTGTGTGTGTGTGTGTGTGTGTGTGTGTGTGTGTGTGTGTGTGTAGTCCCTCCCTAGTTTATAGGATTTTAGTTATGATGGTTAATGCTCACACACTCTTCGGGGGGCTTTGCAGTCATTTTCAAAGTCATTGGGGCCTGACGTGACTGTGACCCGGATGAAGTAACGTCATAGTTGAGCCCCAGCCCTCTCATCTGTAAAATGGGGGTCATCACAACAGCCCCAGCATCAGTTGATGGAGAGGAAGAAATAGGGAACTCCAGATAGCCTGTTTCTGCACCGTGCTGGGTATCGGGATGCTCAAGAGATGCTGTGTTCTTTGAAGCCGTGGTCTGGGGGGTCCATGTCATGTTGTAAACTGAAAGAACATTCCTAAGGAAACAGTCCCTAATAAAAGATGCATAAACCTCACAGAAACGTGTATGAAAGAATCCTGGGCCTCAACTGGTGATAGGGTGGTACCCCTCGTGGTACCCCTGTTCCCCCGTCATCAGATAGTGGGGCTTACGGGGGCCCGAATCAGAACCTCTGGCCTTGGATCTTTGGTTTCAACTCTCAGTCTAGGAGGAATCAAAAGTGAGCCTCAAGGACACCCTGGAGATGCCCTACAATCAAGGCTGGGACTGATGAGGGAGGACATCCCCTATTTCAAAGAGAGAGGCTGTGTGGGGCAGGAGGCAGCATGGGCAGGAGTTCTCCTCCAGGCAGAAGGATCAAAGATCCCATGTGAGGTGTCAGTGGCCGGATTTAGTCCAGGAGAGAAGGAAGGTGCCCAGCTACCCCAGGTCTCCCAGACAGTGTGTCGTTCCTGGGGCACTGAGGCAGGAGCAGGAGGCCAACTCCACTGGATGCCACAAGGGCAAAGCGAGGCCCCTGAAGATCCAGAGTGTCTCCACTGGAGTAGATCCAGGATGGGGAAAGGAAAATACAAATCAGGAGGCTGTGAGGACAGGCAGGAAGGTGGAGGCCCTATGGGAAGCAACGAATCCTAAGCCCTTTAGATGTTCTTAGAGCTGTGAGGAGATGAGGGTGGGTACCCTATAGGCCAGAAGGCTGGTGGATTCTCAACAAGCTGTCCGGCCTAGGCCCAGCCCAGGAAGATAGTGAGTGGTGGAGGACTGGAGAACCAGCAGTCTTGCTGAGGGAGAGGGAGGCGGACACTACGCAGAAGGGATGGCACCTGAGTTTCCCAGCGCTCCTCTCTAGCTTCACCCATTTCCCTGAGGTTGGTGACGTGCCCTCAGCACGGAGCCTGGCATGGGGAAGATGCTCTGAGGGGCCCTGAGTGAGGGGGATTGACCAGAAGAGGTTCCCTGATACTGACTCTGGGCCAGATTTTTCCCAAGAAAAACAAACTTCAGACTTCAGAGTAGAACAAAGATAGAAATAAAACAGAGTCTCTATTTTATACTCTCCTCTCTTTGGCACTATTAATAATCCTGTCCCACTTTTGCAAAGTGCATAACATCATTCTAAACAGGATCTGTACACAATCAGCCATCCAGTCAACAGGTTTGCCAAGCATCTCCTAAGGATTTATGCAGGACCAGGCCCCACGGGTGCCAGACACAGGTGTACCCACAAGGAAATGAATGTTGATTCGATAACCCCACTTGGCCTTTGGCAACCCCGTTTACTCTGTCATTATGGGGGCTGTGCACTGGAGGAAGAGGAAACGAAGAAGACCGAGTTGGCTGGCCAACAGGACGCTCGTCACCAGTTCATGACCCTACCAAGGCGTTCCTGTGGGTGTCCCTCTGTGACCTTGAGCTGACCCCCCGCAGGCCTGGCAGTGCACTTCTGCTTGGCTCCTATACAAGTGACTGATTGACAGGAATTTCCAATGGTAGCTACTGAGTACCCGAGGGAGAGGTATGCTTTAAAAAACAAAAAACAAACTGTGAAACAACAAAAAGGCTCTTAATTATTGATTTAAAATCAATATGGTAAGAAAATAGCACCCAAAATAGAAATATCTCCAAGAGGCCAAGGGGCAGACCTACACTCCTCATGCCGTTTCTGTCACTGCACTAATTTTCCCATCCCAACCATGTGCTTGTAGTTAAAAACCTCATATGGAATCAGGCCTCCACCCTGTGCTATTCAACGGTTTATTAATAACAAAACCTCACCACAGGTATGGACTGCTTTTCCCTGCCAGGAACATTCAATGTGCTCATTTAATCCTCCCACTGAGCCACTTCGGTCAATACGATTATTCCCATTTTACAGATAAGGAGGCCGCAGCTTCCTCGAGTCACTCAGCTCCGAAGATGCAATCAAATTTAAACTCATCTGTCAGATTCAAAGAAGGATGGTCTTCCTACTTCTCTGTGGCCATCAAACTTGCAGCTGGCAGGGAAGAGCTGAGAGGAAGAGCGAATGCATTCAGAGAAAAAGTCAGGACTCTAAAACATCTTGAGGCCCTGGGGACACTGTCCCACTAAACTTCCTGCAGTGATGAGAATGTGCTGTCTCCGTGCTGTCCAGTGTGGTGGCCACTAGCCACTCGTGGCTATAGAGAACTCGAAACACGGCTAGTGTGACTGAGAAACTGAAATTTTAATTAAATGTCAATTTAAATAGCCACACGTGGCTGGTGGCTGCTGTGTAGACCAGACCTTGCACTACGGGCAGAAACCAACAGGGTGACTGCGTCAGGATCTGTGTAACTCTGGCACTTGGGTCACAGGAACAGAGTTCGGAGATGGAAATGACTGGGGGGGCCCTGACACAGAGAGCTCAGGTCTCAGTGGGTGAGGCCTCCGCAGTCACCTCTCGATGTGGGAGCTGAGACATTAAATCAGAGAAAAGAAGGAATGAGGGAGTGGGTGGGGCAGAGGGGAGAGGAGGGGCTTGGAAAGCGGGGGCAGGCACAAGAGGGTTCACCTGAGGTTCTATCTAGTCCCCTGTTCCCTGTGCCCCAGAAATGGAAAGGAAAGAAGTCTTCGGAGACAGGAGGGCTCAGTGCCAGTCAGTGGGTCTGCCCCAAAGGGAAGCGCCTTCCCGCTCCTCCACCAGGTGCCCTAGACCTCCCGTGAGCTTGGGTCCAGCTTCGTCTACTTCCCATCACTCCGTTTGTTTTGGAGCATCCGAGCAGCCCATGCCTCACCCTGGGAGCGGGAAAATAAACATCGCCGTGGAGACAAACTCACTTGACTCCACTTACAGCCACTAACAGCCCATGATTTTCTAGCTTGAAGGCCCTTTTGCTTCTGGGAGCGTTGCCCAAGAAGATTTGGCCACAGAAAAAAGACAGTCTGGAAGCCGAGGGCAATGTATTGCCCGCGATCAGAAAGACACAGGACAAATCCCTGACAGGGGCTTTGGCAACAAGAGGACAGGCTGCCTCAAACAGCTACCGTGCCTCTGGTTCGCAAATTAAATACGTCCCTCAGCCCACTCCCACACTACACTGCAGGTTTGCGTGGGGGGAGCAGGTACAGTAGCAGAAGGGCCTGGACTGCTTGCTCCAAAGAGAGATCCTTGCCTTGAGCTTTCAAAGACAAGGGTGGGTTTACTCTTTTGTCCTCATTCTGTCTTGAGTCTGGACTTCAAAGGGCAGGAAGCCAATAGCAGCACTGGTCACTGGTGGGGAAAGGGACTTCCCAGAAATCTCGCTGGGAAGTGGGACATCTAAGCCCTTCTTCTCTGTTCTGATTATGGAAGGAGAGGAAAGAGTGACTTTGCCAGGTTACACAAGGGAGTCCTTGAGGTCCCTACATCATAGAGCCCTTTCTCTGTGCCTGAGCCTGGACCTGGGGTGGAAAGAGGTCAGACTTGGCTTCTGCCTGGAGGAAAGAGGCAGATAGAGGTGAGGGTCTAGGTCACTGCAGGATTACGGATCTGGAGTGGGCCCTGGCCCACCAAGTAGGCTAAGGTAGGGTGTGTGGAAATCCCAGAGCTGCATTACTGTTGATCTGGGCTCTAATGTGGGCAAAGCCAAGGCCTGTCTGCTTTCCTGCTGGATACAGTGGGCTGGAGTCCACTCAGTCCACTTGCCAGACCTTGCACTTGGAGTGAGGGTCAGTGTAAAAGGGGCTACCAGAGCCAGGCGCTGTCAGGGCTATGTGAGGGCTGGTTAGTGCTCTGTGCTCAAGCAGGGCTCTGAAAAACTCAGCAAGCCTCTGTGTCTGCTGATCAGGGACCTCTGGCTGTCTTGGCAACCCCGGTGTCAGGCTGGATTTCCCTAGACGGATCTGAGCAGGCTGGGGGCACTGGGCCTCAAGGCTACTACATCGATTCCAGGAGAATTGTTGTTTCTGCTCTTAGCAAATGTTTGGGTTAGGAGGGGGAAGCTTGGGGTACCTTGGGCCTTTCCTCTTTGGCCTACGGTGTAGCATGATCCATTGTGGCCTGGTTAGTGGGGCAGGGCCGGCGGCTGCTGTGTAGCCCAGGGCTGACACTGGCCTGTCCTCCTATCCTTGTCAGCAATGAGTCTCTATGAGCCCTTTGGACTGTGCCCTTCCCTGTTTCAAATGAAGGACTTGGGACTAAGGGAGGAAACTGTTCTCAGGGCCAGTCTGTCCACTCTTAGGAGACAGGAGTGAAGTCTAGGTCTGCGGCAAGGAAAGGGACTTAAAGTGGGACCAGACTCCGTTTATGAATGCGGAAGAGGTGACACTCAAGGTCGCCTTTGGTCTGACAACAGCAGAAGTTGCCCTCCCTCCCTGCCAGGTCCCCTATCTGTCCCCCCCCCCCCCCCTCCAGAAATGCGTAGAGACGTTTCCCAGAGACAGCACACGGGCTCAGTGAAGCCCGCCGTGGTGCCCGTCTGTGCACACTTGTCGCAGGCAGGTCTGCTGCCTCCCCAGTCACGCTTTCTATCGATCGCAACGCCCGGACCACGGGCTGTGCTTCTGTGGCGAGAATCGATTTCATAGATGTCAATAAACTAAGATGAGGATTAATTCAGAGTCTGAGGCCGAACACGACAGCTATTCTGGGTCAAGTCCACATTTCATTCCTGAATGGGTTCTGGCTCACCTCTCCTTTCCCTGGTCCAGCTCCTCAGTCTTCGTCCTGAGTTCAGCGCACTGAGTTTGGCCATGTGCCTCTGCAGAAGCCCTGGGCTAACTTCCGATCGTGGGGGGCTTTTCCCTCCCACCACCCCACTGCTGGTTGTGAATATCAAACAACATAAAACATAACTTAGAAACACACCAGGCAGAATCACACCCCTCTTGTAGCAACACATTCTGTTTGGTTTTCCCTGTAGTCAGGGGCTGTACGTGTAATGGTCGGACCAGGACACTCTTTATGGTCTGTTTACTCGATTAGTGTTAGATGCGTCTCTGTGTGACCTTTGCGCCATCGAGAGCATCCTTTCCAGTGGCCCCAGAATGTCGTGTCAAGTGGATCCTCGTGTTATTTAATCATTTGCCTTCTGTGCACAGTCTCGCTGGAAGCCAGGTCGCCTGACCTGAGTTTGGATCATAATGCACACTCGCCAGTGCGGGGAGGTGCCACAGTGGAGCCAGAATTCAGATGCTTTTATTCATGAAACACTTATTCATTGTCAGCAAGGGACTGCAGCAGGGCGAGGCTAGGGTCTGGGGGAGTAGTAGAGGGTGGCACTAGATCCCCAGGTGCTCGTGAGTCTGACTGGGGCGGGGCGACAAGCCCATCTTGTGTGGTATGGGCAGATGTTAGGGCTTCCGACCCTGGACGTGATGGCATGAGTGGCTCTGAGAAATTAGGTTCTTGGATAACTGGGATTTATCTTTTAGAGATGTATTTGGTACTGACAATAAAGTAATAAAATTTGGAACTAATTTGCCTAAAAAGCAGATTCTAGGGGCTTTTCCTAGGGTCACTTCAATTTTACCAGGTGCCCTCTGGTGTTTCTTGAGTGGGAGGCGAAAGGGTGTGGAGTCAGAGCTGTATTGCTGGGCTCTGTGGAAAACTGGGAGTATTCCCCTCATGGACTCCACGAGGCAGGGGCAGGGGCAGGGAAGCAGGAAACCATTGTTTGAATGAGGAGAAGAAGAACGGCTATGTTTACTGAGCTCCCGCTGCAAGACAGATACTGTGTAGTAGGTGCTCTGTGTGAGAAAACACGATTTTCTCAGCAACTGTATTTTATGGTAGGTATTATTTTCTTCACTTTTGGGGAGGTTGTGAATTTGAAAAGTTAATTGACTTGCAAGAGGTTACTTAGCGATATCTCTTCTGCAAAGCCAGATAGTTGCCTAGTATTTCATGAAACCTTTTTTCCCCCCAAAGGGTGCTCTCCTATGTGTTTGCCTGTCAAAATAAAATGGGAACTGAATGGCCGTTGAGACCTGGGAATGATGCAGAATTATATGTGATCATTTTAGAAAGCTCTCTTCAAGTAATTTACTTTCAAAGGAGAGTATTACTTAGAGCTGAAGTTGATAAGATATATGTTTAGAATTAGTACTTAAGTTTATTTTGGTCATTTTCATGAGAAGCTGTACCTTTAAATTAACATTCCACATCAGTGGGCTGGAGCCTGATCTCTTCCTCGCCCTTCTTTCTGGTAGATTAAAGACTCTCGGGTATTTACAGACATTCTGCTCTGCCCTGAGGAGGCAGGAGGCCAGACCAGAAACCGCTGGCCAGAGATCTCAGTGGCGGAGGGGGTTTGTCCGCTGAACCAGGGGCGGTGCAGTGGGCAGAAGAGGCTTTGAGGGACCCAAGTTGAGCGTTCCAAGGGCCAGGGCAGCCTGGGTCTGGATTTTAAATTTGACTTTGTTGTTTTTCTTGATTACTGCCACAGCCATAATTCATAGTCTGGTAAGTCAGAGCCATAGGTTTTGTTTCCAAGGAGAGAGCCATGCTCAGGGTGGTGATTTATTCCGATTGTTTCGTGGGAAACTTCTCTGTGGATGCCTCAGTGCTCTCCTCACCTCCCCCGGGGCGTGCTGCCTCCCACTCAGTCCCGGTGCCCTGCCCCCCTCCTGTGCTCAGAGGGGCTTTGCTGGCAGTTCTCTCTGCAGGCGTGTTCAGCACACCTGCCCCCATCTCTGGGGTGACATCTAGTCCGTAGCCTGATGGATGCCCTTGAAACTCTGTGATGAGTTTGAAGTAACAGATAAATTTGGATGCCTTTGACCTATCGAGGGGAACCATGTCCCTCTACAAGAGTGAGGTCACCACGGGCATGGACAGAGGGGAAAGGCAAGGGGCCTAGGGTCTGTCTTGGGGCAACCATATTGGAACTGCCAGTGGAGGACAGAAGGGTTAAAGAGTCACAGTAGAAGGGATGGGAACGGAGCTGGGGAAACACAGTGTCCTGGGACAAAGAAGCAGAGTGTTCCTAGGAAGGAGCGCCCTCAAGGATTTCTATTCGCTGTCCTTGTTTGTTCAATTTCACCCAAATCTTGAAAATAATAAATCCTGTGCTATGGGAATAAGTTTTACTGTTGGTTAAAAAATTCATTTTGTTAAAGTCATAGAAAAATATATGATCAGCAAAGAACACTTGGAAGGAAAAAATGGAAAGAGAAAATTTAAATACCTTAATTCCAGTCTCTCGAAACACACCAAATGTTAACATTTTGATGTGTTTTCTTTCAGTGGTTTAGGGTTTTAAATTTTTCAATTCTAATTATATATAAATTTGTACTCAATTTTGCATTTATATCACAAGCATCCGTCTGTCTACGATCTTTTAAAATGTGGCAAACATCACTGAGACTGCTATAAAGTTCAGCACCCACCCTTCAAATTCATCTTCTTCGTTATATGATGCCTTTCTGTCCTGGTGTGTGTTCTGGCCACTCGATGGCAGGTACTGAGAGCAGTGTGCACATTGCCTGTCTCCGTCTTGTATTTCCAAGGTAACAGGTTTTGCCTCAAGTATCTCGATGCTAAAATATTGAGTGTATGAATGTTCCGAACAGTCATGCTTTCAAAATTGCTCCTGTGAATATAAAATTACCCTTATTATACTGCTTGATGCCGTTCATTGCCTCAAATCATGCTTTGTCTGGTGGAGCCACTCACGCTTTTCCTTTTGTTTGCGTTTACCTGGCATAGTTTTGCCTCTCCTGGGGTTGTTTTATTTTAGATGAGTCTCTTGTATGAGCGTAACCAGGGAAACTTTGTCTTCTAACAAGGGAACGTTACATGCTTACATGTATTGTCATAACCATTTTGGGCGGCTGCCTATCATTTTTGTTTAGGCTTTCTGCGTTTCCTTTCTTTTCTGACTTTTGAGCCACAGTCGATGATTTCTTTTATCTTCGGCAGTGATTTGGAAGGGAGACATCTTGTTTCTCATTCCACTGATCTGCATTCTATCACCTCCAATGAATGTTTTAATTTGTCTCTGTGTTTGGTTTCCAGGCAGCTCTGCTGATCTTAGCCAGGCCCTTCTCCTCTCCTTTGGTGAAGGCGACATCCTCTGCAGAACAGTTTTAAAGGCTCTGTGTTGATTTTTCTTTGTTTGCTCACTCTGGGAAGGGAGTCCTATGTAGCTGGAGCAGCAGGGCCAAAGGCCACTCCCAGGAGATGCCCTGGTGCTTCCTGTGGGATTGAAGGGACCGTGGTGGGGGGAGGGGTGTTTGGCGATGGTGAGGGGGAAGGCAGGAAGTGTCATTAGCGCACTCTGTGGAAGCCCCAGAAGAGGTGCCTGCTGGCCCTTGGAGAAAAGCAGTCTGAGCAGACGGGTCCCAGCTAGCAGGGATGAGCTCTTCTCAGAGAGAGGGTCCCAGCGCTGAGGGACCAAAGTGGGCGGGGTGGGGGGGTGTGGGGGGGTGGGGTGAGAGGTGGGTGACTGGAGTTGGTGGGTTGCGACGCTGGCCTAGACAGGTGGGTCAGGGACTCAGTCTCATGAATTACTCTAAGGCATGCTTTTTAAGACTTCTAAATGGATTTCAGTGAGGGCTCTTTAAGCGCCCCATTTGTCTATTCTCTTGACCAGGGATTGCGCTAATGTACTGCATATTAAAAACTCTCTGTAGGGGGCAATTAAAAGCTTTAACTAGATCTAAACACTCTGGCATTTCTTTTCATTTATGCAAGATATTTGCTCTCTGTATCCCCTAACACAGAGGTGCCGGTTCTCGGGAGGATGCTGCCACACCCACAGACTGGGCAAGGCGGGGACCTGGGGAAGGCTGAGTGAGGCTGGCTGAGGAGGACAGCTGTGCAGGGCCCAAGAAGTTCTCTCGAGAGAGACACAGGCTGGGTAGGGATTTTCTTTTCTTTTTCTCCCCAGCTTTATGGAGATATTATTGACTTAAAACATATGTATGTTTAAGGTATACACTGTGATGATTTGGTACACATTGCAAAGTGATTATCAAGGGTCTTCATCTTCTGGAGGGCACGAGAGGCAGGGGTGGGCTGGCCTGCCACCGGAGGTCCTCTCTCTGGCAGGACCAAGGCTCTGTGAAGAGGGACCTCAGGGACAGGCCACAGATCAGAAGACCTGCTGGTGAGAAGGGGCCTGGACAGTGCATGTAGTGGTAGGTCTTTGCAGGGGCCAGCCTGGCCTCTGGGGAGGCTGGGGAAGCGAAATAGCAACTCGGGAGAGCTAGACTATTTCCACTGGACACCAAAGGCTGCCTCACAAACGCCAAGTTCCTCTGGGATCAGCATCTCAGCTGATCCTCTGGACATCTTAGATCATTTCAACCAGAATCAGGAAATGGCATCACCAGGGTTCAGACAAGCAGGTTCCCAGGAGACCTTGGGACAGGCCTGGGCCCTGGAGATGAAGTCATTACTCTAATTTCCATGCTGCTCCAGGTGCATAGGCCAACCTGACCACTGCCAAGCCCTTGGGGCAACAGGTAAAGAAACTGAGGTCCAGAAATGTAAATGATATAATTCGAGGTCACTCAACAGGCCAATCCCAACTTCCTACAGTATCTCAAAAATATTCCAACCCATTTTTGTTTTCTTCTATGTGTGTTAGTGTAAACCCTCTGACTCAGTTGTTAGCATCTGGACCTAACATGTGAGTGAGTGAGTGAGTGAGTGAGTGCGTGAGTGCGTGAGTGTGTGTGTTCCCCCATCAGAGGCAGTCCTCCTCCTCTGTGCTTCCAGTGCTGTCTGCTCACCCATCACATCGCTTATCTCTCTGCACTTGGATTATCTGTGTTTGCCTCCTCCCAGGAGTGAGTACCTAAGGGCAGGGACTTCATGTTGTTCTCTGTAAAGTAGATAGTAGGCATACATGAATTTCCTTAAATGAGTGTCGATGAATTCACACCTCTCCACTCACCATGCATAGGTTACAGTGGCATGGTCCAATTAAATACGCAATCCTTTTAGGATCAAGTATTTTAAAAATTATGTTCTTCTGTAGGTTAACAACTGAAGAAGGACTTTGCGCCCAGCATACCACACCTGTGGAGAGCGTGGCTGCTTCATGGTGCCCCTTGTGGAAGCATGTTCTAATTGCAGACAAAACGTGTCAAGAGTGGGTCTTTCAAACTAAGTGTGTAAAGGAAAAATATTTTCACTGAGTGTATGCAACAAGTTTCTGAAAGATGCCAGCCTCTCCCTCCTTTGCCTTTCATGCTGCTACCTTGAGTCCACAGTTGGACCTGCTCAGACATGACATGAGATAAGGGGGCACAATTTGTAGGATCCAACTTTGGCTCACCTGCTGGGCCCCATTATTGCACAGGTGTGAGGAAGCACCTGGACGAGAACGCCATGAAGTGGCCGTGTTCACTGGCACATTTCCTGCACTGCCTTCCTTGTTCTGCTTTAGAATTGACAAAGAACAGGGTCTGCGTCTCCTTTACTCTGTCTCTTCAATGCTGGGCACAGGCTTACCACAGAGGAGATACCAGGTATGCGAGCAAGTTTTGAACGCCCGCTGAGCACCTAGCGTGCCCGGCCCTGTGCTGGGGCTGATCACAGGGTGTCTAAAAACTGACACATTGGAGCCTTGGGGTCGGAATGATCAGGTAAAACGGGTGGGTGAGGCTGCTCTGAAGTAACTAACCGTGGCTCTACCTTCTGAGGTTCAACCATCCTAAGCACCTGCGCCTTTATCATTATTGTTATTATTCCAGTTTCCCAATTTGACTTTATTCTTCAGAAGGCCTCATCCCCAACCCCATCCCCATGCTGTGCTCAGTGTGCGCCATCACACACTGATCATTACTGGGGTCCGTGGCTAGATGGACCCTTAACCTTCCCTTACTGAGTGTTTGTCATTTCTCATTAGTGGTGTGTTTACAACTACTAGAGACATATCACTGGACAGCTTGTCAAAATCGGTGTGGCCTTGCCAGCCTGTGTGTTTGTCTTCCAGAACTGTGGAGGGCCTCTGGAACCCTGGCACGGCTTTCCAGAGAAAGCCGTGCGGCACCATGATCTCTCTCATCTTCCGTCGTCTGATACATCACACTTCCTCCTCACTCATCGAAGGGCTCTCTCGTCTGTGGAAGTCACCGCCCCTCTGCCTCACACTCTTCACAGAACTGCAGGCGCCTCTCAGAAGCACTGCCGTGCCTGTGTCCCTCTCCTTCCTGCCTTTGTTTTTCATTGTTATGAGAAGCGTAGCCATGGAGAGAAATCTGGTGGTCATCAGCAACTGCAGCCGTTAGAAAAGATAGATTTTCCCTCACCGGTCTAAGGAGAGAGGGGTTTAATTTCCAGTCCCTGCAGTGTGCAGAGAAATAAGCCGAATGAATTCAAAATGGCAAGTCCAGAAAACTCTTTCGTCAAACAATATCTCTGTGTGAGAGGGAGCACTGACTGACAGGTGCTGCATCCAGAAATGTCTGTGAGATTTGCCGTGCCCCTGACTCAGGCCCTCCCAGCAGCCACCCTGGGAGGCAGCTGCTCAGGGGGTGTCCCCGGGGAACTGAGTGCCAGAGGATAACTCTGCCTACCTCCTGGAGCACAGAGAAAAGGCCTCAGCCCAGGGGGCAAAGGTTCTGCCTCCTCCCTCACAGAAACGGCCCTCCTAAACCGTTTGCCTGGATTCGAGCACTGCCACTGTGCTGGCATCTGTGCTCCTCGGCGGCCCTTGCTGCGTGCCACTTGACCCTGGCAGCGATCCTTGTGGCAGGCCTCCCACCCTGCTACTGTCAAGGACTTTTGTGAAGGCTGAATGGAAGGAAAGGCCGTGCACATTCTTTGGAAAGTGAAGAGCGCTGGCAGGAATGCTGGGTTGTAGTGCTGTACAGCCGTGCCCTCCTCAAGCTCGGGCTGTGGGCATGCTTGGTGAGCAGCTCCACGCTGCAATGCAATGCCCAGATGTAGTGAGATACCTTAGATTAGTGGCTTCTGGTTTCACATCCCTTCCTTTGCCTGTGAACCTGTTTGGTTCTCTAACACTTATTATTCTGACAGTCAAGGCTTTCCAAACCCATCTTTTCAATCATCTATTTCCTACTGAAATCCTCTTTTTCATTTCAGGGCTCCCAGAAGATACCGTTAGAATTCCCAGCTCTGTTCATTTGATCACAGCTTGTCACTGCCTTCTGTCCCCACCCTGCTTACCACTTAGAGTCTCTCCATATTGTACCCATCCTTGAAGACCAGGCAGAAGACCTCTACATGAGCGGACCCACAAATCATCTCGCCCTTCTTCAGAATAACAGTCATTGGGTTCCTGCTGACCTTGAACCAGTGATCAGAGTGGTTAAGAGTAGGTTCTGCAGTCAGGCTGCCGAAGTTGGGGCCCTGGTCCCACTTCTCACTGCCTGTGTCACCTTGGGTCAGTTACTTAAAGATCCTGAGCATTGCTTCCCCAGCTATAACACAGGGATAACAAAGGTAGCTCTTTTATGGATATAAAGTTCTGAGCACAATGCCTGACACACTGAAAGTACTAGATAAAAGATTAGTATTATCCTAAGAATTTTCTTATATGTTGCCAAATAATTGCCACAGCCTAGGAAAAGTAGGTGCTGTTGTCCCAGATGAGGAAAATGAGGCCCAGAAAGCTTAAAACATCTGTCCAAGGTCACAGGTTTGGTGGTGAACCTGAGATTCAGACTCATGTCTTTCTACTTCGGTTTCACAGTTTTTCTACTTCTATTGTCAGCCTGCCTTCACCAGGCTCCTGTGGCTACTTCAGCCCTTATTCCTTGGTACACTCAGTGTAAGGGCATCTCTGCTCTCCACAGTGAGACCCTGGGCTCCACCATTCAGCATTTGTTGAGGGAGAAGTGGGAAGAATGCGTTTCAAGACCAGACCCTACCCCAAAAGAACTTAGTGCTGGTGCTTAGGTGCCCAGAAGTCGGAGGCCTCTCAATCGAATCAGGGATAAGCCTCAATCCCCCCACCACCCTTTGACCCAGAAATCTGACCATGTGGCTTTCCTGTCAGGACACTTCCAGATTCCCCGTATGTCCTGTGGGACTAGTCTGAGCGTTTTCTCTAGAGCCCAATATGCTCTGTTCATGTAAGTCTTCACTGAGCCTGATGTGTATTTCTTTGGCCCGGAAGGCAAACTTTCAGGAGGGAAAGAGACAGTCAGGCACAGCGACAATGTGCCTTCAGAGCAGTGAACGGACCCACGGTCTGCTCCGGGAGGCAGGAGAACCTCGTTCTCCAGGGGCTATGCTATCCAGATTTATGTGCCTTTATTAGTTAATTATTTATTTCTTTTAAATATTTTATTTATTTACTTTTAGAGAGAAGGGAGGGGAGGGAGAAAGAAAGGGAGGGAAAAATCAGTGTATGAGAAATACATCAACTGGTTTGCCTCTCACGTGACCCCAACTGGGGACCTGGCCCACAGTCTAGGCATGTGCCCTGCCTGGGAGTCAAACTCACAACCTTTCAGTTTGCAGGCTGGTGCTCAATCCACTGAGCCACACCAGCCAGGGCTATGTCCCTTTATTTCGAAAGCAAAGCTGCATGTAAAGTGCTTTAAACACCAAGGTCAGAATGTCAGAACTTCCTGGTAAGCGTGATGGAGAACAATGCTCGTTTTGTGGCTTGCCTCATCATCCTAGCAAAAGAACCTCGTGTGTGTTAATGGAGCAGGGAAAAGAACATGACAAATTATGGAGAGTGCCCAAAGTAACTGCAACCCTACATTCTGGTGTAGACACACTCAATCAAATGAAATTGTCCTTTTAACTTCCTCAGGGACCAGGCAAGGATGGGGGATGAAGAGTGGAATTGTAGACAAGACCATGGAGATTCTGGACAGAAAATTCTCTATTACAGAGCACCTAAAATCCCATTTAGTCAAAGCTATTATTTTTTGAGTGCCTATTATGTACTAGGTGTTTTATTTGCATTATCTAATTTACTCATCACAAGCTGCCAGAGAGGTGGTACTATCTCCATGTCACGGAGGAGAAAACTGAGACTCAGTGTCTTGATCAGGGTCAACGGGTGGCAGGGCAGCTTTAACCTCACCTATGTCTGATACTGATCCAGGATCTCCCTCCTAAAGCACAGGGCTTACCTTCCCCTGAGGAATCTTGGGGTCCAGGAGACTTAGGTCTCTCGGGTCATTTGTTACAAGTACCTGCTAGTTATCCTCTTCCTCGAGTCATTAGCGGAGGTCAAGACCTGGGTGTAATGCAGTCAGCTGAATTATTTACTGTATGTAAATACTTTAAGTTTTCTCTTAGTGTTTTCATCTGCCAGCAAGTTGGGGCCACATCAAGGTAATTTGTCAGCTTAGCAAGTGTTTCCAATCATGTTTTAACGAGTGGTAAATCTCTTGCTTGATTTATCTGGAAACTGTCTACTCCTTCTCCTTCCATGTGCCCCATCTTAGAAGATTCCCTAAGCCCCTTCTGATAGTAACAACAGCTAAAGTCAACTGAGCACTGGCTATGTAACGGTCAAGTGATTTAATGCACAACTGAGGAGGTAGGATCTGTTATGCTCATTTTATAGGCGAGGAAACAGAAGCACAGAGAGATTCGTCAACTTGCCCAAGGTCACACAGCCCAAATGGTAGAGCCAGGATTCATCTCAGGCTGACTGATTACAGAACCTACTTTGCTAAATGCTTCAGTTTGTAAAGAAAATTTCCTCCTGCCCTGGCTGGATTGAGCAGTGGCCTGCAAACTGAAAAGTCACAGGTTCGATTACCCGTCAGGGCACGTTCCTGGGTTGGGGATGGTCCCCGACTGGGGGTGTGCACGAAGCAATTCATCAATGTCTCACATAGCTGTTTCTCTCCCTCTCTTTCTCCCTTCTTTCCCCTCTCTCTAAAAAATAAAATCTTAAAAAAAAGATTTCCGGAGTTCCGGCCAAGATGGAGGCATAGGCAGTCGCACTGTGCTTCCTCGCACAACCAAGACTGAAAACAACAAAGATCGAGAAACAATTAACAACCAGAACAGAGGGAAATTAATTGAACAGAAGTCGGGCTCCAGTACATCCAGACCGGTAAGGAGCGGCGGAGTCGGG